>JALGPY010000005.1:91947804-92195304 GCA_023055425.1 Linanthus parryae | reverse complement strand
GAGGGTTCACCACATTTGCTTACTAGCCATCGGCGAATATCAGCTTTTGATAACCCATGCTTTAACGCACCAGTAATCACTTCTTGGTAAGTCACAGCAAGGTTAAAAATCTCACCTTGTTTACCACCTGCGATTTCCTCAAAGTCTGCTTGAGCTTGTTCCAAAGCAGCCGCATCTAAATCGTCAGCTTGCTCCACCAAGTCATCCACATGTTGCTCTTCCAAACTTCTCCTCTTTATGAGCTCGATCTCATCTTCTTCTCGCTTCCTTCTTCTCTCTGCGGCTTCCGCAGCCGTCCTTTCAGACTCAGCCAGGATATCCTCGTCTATGGCTTCGCTGGGAGCGCCAGAGTGAGAACCCTTGGTTTTCTTCTGCTTCTTGGCCAGGAGGCCGCTTATGGTTTCTGTGTCATCATCTGCGAAAGAACAAACTGTTCAATAAATATTGCAAGAGCTAAAGTACTGAGAAGATAAGTTCGTTCGAGATACCTTCCGAATCCTCTTCTTGTATCTCACCTCTTTCTTCTTCACTTTCGACTCTTTCTTCTTCATCATCATCTCTTCCTCTCACTTATCTTCTCTCATCTTCCTCTTCCTCCTGACCAAAAGGGACAAAAGTCTCAACTGCGAGCTCTTTCCGCACTTTGCTTGGCATGGGACCTTTGCCCTTGTCCTTAGAAGTAGGGACTTCGCAGGAGGTGAAGCTGGAGCACTACTAGGGAGAAAAGAGATTGTAATGCCCTTACGCTTCTGTCTCTTCGCCCGTGGGGCAACATCTGCTGGAGGAGACAGAGCGTTCCTGGGAGGAGACAAAGCTGGGGCATTGTTTATCAGCGAGTCAGAAAATGCATCCATTACCTTGCGAATCCGAGCCTCGACTGCGGGAGCCATTCCCATTGTTAGTAGAATTTTCTCACCCTGCCTTCTCGCCGCAACAATGGTGTTGATCAGCGACTTGGAGCGCTCCCCAGATGCAAACCTCCTCAGATAGCACTAAAACAGAAAGTGGAGAATAAGTTCCGATACATCAAAGGAAGGAGATTTAAAATGCACAAAGGAAATTGTTTACCTTGGAAAAGTCTTCACTGTATTTGATAACATGCGAAGCACCATCCCTAACAGCGGTCATCTTCTCCTCAAGAATAGTGGATGGGCACAAGTGATTGTCGAGATCCAGCAAGGAATAGCAGCCATACTGGGAGTCATCCAAGCTGCAATTAGGACGGAATGGGAAGGAATTCCTCTTGATTATAGGAGCTCTGCTGGGCTGAGGAGACAACTGCGTCTCGAACCTGGCCTGCTGAGTAGTCCAGTAAGCAACCCAATTTTTGGAGAGGCGACCTACATGACCACCTGAGGGTTGAACGAAGGGCAAGTTGCTCCGGAAGATCGTCTAGCACTCGCCAGACAACAGTCGCTTGTAGCAGCCTCTTACAATTGATCTAGGCCAAACGGAAGGCGCCACTGCATCATAGCCAAACAGGGGAGAAACGCGAGTCGGATCAACATCGACTGTGATCCTTTCATACCTGGAAGTAAGTTCAGGGACATGCTCAGCAAGAGCAGGGAGAGAACCCCTTAAACACCAGCAGAAGAATTCGCGATAGCGCTCATGAAAGCGCTCATGACCTTCGAAAAGGCGATCGTCTGAAAAAGCAAGAAATTTTGTTGGGATACAGCTTCGGGAATCATCGCACATTCTCAATACGCGTGGCATAGGTCCTGGACGTAAACATGCTCCGGTCATCGCATCTCAGGCTCCAAGTGCACTTGGGAAGATTGGTTCTAAACCATCGAGCAGCTCTTCTGCTGGAAAGCTCATCCTCTGCACCTGGGACACACCACTTGTTGGGCCTAGAAGTAACAGGAGCATAGGAGGGCCATCGCTCAAAAACCCACATGGTCAGGAATGCGATGTTAACATAAGTCAGCACATCAAGGCGACCGCGAGAGTCCTTGATCGCCACTACCAACTGGTCTAACCTATGGTATAAAGTGCCCAATACCAGAGGACCAAGTGCGACTCTTTGGCCAAGGGCCAACTTGACAGCAATGGGAAGGACATGATAGAAAACACCATCATGAGGATAACCATCGATTAGGTACCTTGACAGCCAGGCACAGAGGAAGCCGCACAAGGTTAAGTGGTATCCTTTCCCATTGACATAATTCTTCGCATTTGGGTTCTTGTCCAGAAGTATCTTGGTGATACTACTATTCGCATAGTCGCGAAAGAATTATTGCACCCATTTGCCTCAAGTGTTCTTCGCAGATGTATCAACAAGCTGCCAGTTAGGAAGAACTTTTGCAGATGTCCAACCAGTGGAGATTTTCTTTACTTCGGACAAGCATTCCTCCATCTGCTTGTACAGAGCAAGTTCTGGATCAGTCCTCAAAGGGCTCAGAGGATCCACTTCACCAATGGGAGAAAGGTCATACAACATGTGCACATCCTCCAAAGTGGGAGCAACCTCAAACTCAGCAAAGTGGAAGGTATGGGTCGCAGGTGAATAGCGAGAAAGAAGGTTTAGAAGCATGGACGGATCCAACTTCACGGCAGCACCCTTCATAGCACGAACTGCGAAGTAAATACCAGCATTGTTAAATGCGATGGCATGGTGGGTCAATACATGGTCGATCCACTCATCCATAAAGTCCAATTTTTGGACAAACGCCTCGGTAGAAATTGCAGTATGGGGCAAAAACCCATTTTCAACTCCTAACCTAATCACATCCTTGGAGTCGATCAACTCTAGCATTGCTGCATTGACAGGCGGGGTCAATTTCGGCAATTCTCCAGAGGAGACAGGAGCCGGTAGATTCTTCACCCTAACCCTCGCATGATAGAAATCTTTTCCACCCAAATAGGGGGCTTTTCGCCACAAGGTTTAGGGAAGATCAGGTATTTCTTCGGCCTCTTTAATGGGTTTGGATCCTTTTGTCTTGGCCATTCCTGCAGAAGAGCAAGAATAAAGGTGGGAGAAAGGTACACACTTTCAGTTCGAATTTTAGGAAGCAATTATGGGTTGTCAAAGAAGAAGAGCTGTCTGGGGTCAATTCTGGGTTTAGAAGTTCAGAATTTGCGTATATTGTACAGAATTTCAGAAGGTCTGCATTCAAAATCGTTGCAATCTGGTGATTGGATCAGTCCTGGGTTTAAGAAAAGAGCCTCTTTTGCAGTTCTCAATGAATGATATTTTTCAAATAGCCATGGGTTTACAGATCCAAGACAGTTCAAAGAATGTTTGAGAACATTAAATGGAATTGAGCAAAGCCAACCTTGTTTTGGGTAAAGCTTGTTTTGATGAATCAAGTTGAAGGAGTCGATTGACAAGGAAGAACTGATGATAGATCACTTGAATCTGTTCTTGAAGGCTTTCGGTTATCATTCAATTTAGAGAGAGAAGTGATGCTTTGCAACAATGGAGAGCACAGAGTATTTATCCAAAACAATGAGGAGTCGCGTCCTTTCAGTAGTCGAATCGCAACCGTCACCGTCGAATCGCGCAATCACAGAACAAGCTGACGTCACGCCTAAAACCCTAAAAAGAACAGACGGCACGACTCTAGGGATTTTAGGTCATAATGGCACGCACGGGGGCTGAATTTGCGTGTATTTGAATTGGTTCGTGGCGGCGACGCGTACATTGGTTCCTGCGCAATGAAGCCTATCCGTCTATGCGTCTTCACGCGCAGAAAGGGGGCTAATGTAGATAGTGCTTTCTAGATAGGCAGATCTTAGCCACGTGGCAATCATCCAGCACACCTAGTTGTGCTCCACACACACTAGATCACCACTCGCGCTGATCCACGTGGGGCTGCGAGACAGGGCCCTCGCATACCACCACACGGGACTTGTAGGGTCATAGTGGTTTGGAGGCTAGAGTAAGTCCTGTCGCGCGGGAGCGACAACCAAGTCCGCGCGCGACCTTAGTAACTGTTTTGAGAGATTTATGGCACGAGTTCCATAAACCCAGTCAACCTCATAACGGTTCCGGTATACGAGGACGAACGTGTCGTAACGGTCTCTATATACGCGGACGAACGTGCCGTTGTGGTTAAGCTAATTAAGCCGCCATTAATGGGCGCATTAACCCACTACAACGGTCACATTCTCTGTTATATATAGGATCGTTAACCCTTCCATACAAGGGCGAATCACCTGAAATACGTGGAAGCTCTGCCAAAATCATGTCTCTCTCTCATACAGTACTATTGTCTTACTCTCTCCCTACACACAACCCCACTATTCCTGTGTTCTTTCTATCCCCTACTCTTGGTGTATATTGAATTCTCTCTGCAGGATTCTTTCGTACACACTTGTCAATCCAGAATAATTTCTCGGTATTTTTCCGTTGAGTGTTTTGTCTTGTTGCTTCGAATTTGAGCTCTATAAATACTTCAAAAAGCTCTGCAAATCTCCCCAAATTTTCAGCAACAACCTTCCTATTTTGTAGGCAACAGAGTTAGACTACTTTGAAGTCTTCTCCAACGGTTGAATGATCACAATTTTCAGAGATATTGTTGTAATCCTTCATTTAACCATCATGAGAGCTGTCATACACGTCTGATTGATCACAGGATCAAAGTGTTCAAGTGTTTCCAAATCTGCAGCAATTCAGTTTAGGAAACAATCCTGCGAAATTTAGAAGCGAAATTTCCTGCATTATCATGGTCAAACAGATGATATATTGCGATTTAAAACATGTTCAACAATTTTCCTTTCATCATCTAATAACAGATAATCAAACATATGAAGGAAGGAGAGTAAATCAAATCAGAGAGTTAGCATAAAAACTACCCCTGAGAATATGTATTCATGTTAAGCAGTTTCAAGGCTTTTAATCCAGTTTCAAGGCCTTGAAAATAGCCAAAGTATTTTCAAGCCTCTGAAGCTGATTCAAGGCTTTGAAAGCTAATTCAAGGCCTTGAAATAGTGAAGCTATTTCAAGTCTTGTACAACCTGAGCGACCATATTTCCATTTCCTGATCTATGATGAACATTTTCATCAATGCCTTCCAAGGCACAAAAAATATCACCACTAAACAGTGGAGGTCTATTGGATGCCCTTCCCTGTGAGAATCCTCCTTCACCTACAAAACTCATTGTCACAGTGTTGTTAGATCTGTAAAATGTGACCCAAAGATCTGATACCAATTCAAAGCGTGTAATGTAGGTGTAAACAGGTATATATATACTCTCGAAGGGGGGTTGAATAGTGTATGCTAGCTTTCGCCAACACACAAGTTTTTGAAAAGCAAACTGTTGATATCTCAAAGCTTTGAAATGGATTTGAAAAGCTTTAAGATATAACAGTAGAGTATAGAGGCTCCAAAGCTTTGAGACTTTGAAAGCACCAAAGCTTTGAATCTTCCAATATAAACTGAAAGTAAACGCAGCAAAAGTAAATAGCAAATACACAGAGATTTTACAAAGTTCAGCCACAATTGGACCTAGTCTCTGCCTGAGGGATCTAGTCCCTCCAGGATTCAAACACAACTTCTTATTAATCACCCAGATTTAGCCCTAGATCTCAAGCCTAAGTGAGCTACCTTACACTTATACAGCTTGTGGTTCCCAACCTATCTAGTTACAGGCTAAAACATGTTGAAACAATAAGAACCTCTTGTTCTTCACTTGAACAACCAAACTACAAAGTTTAGTGAGGTTTTAGAAATGTAGAATAGATGATACAATTAAGTACAAGAAGAAGAACTAAGAATAGTTACGCGTTTAAGCTTGGAAGAGTTCTTATGAGTTTGAATGATCTTCAGTCTGCTGGAGAGTTGAATTCCTAAATGATTTGAAGAGCTGTATTAACTTGATCTTCCCAGTATATTGCTGCAACAACCCCCTTATCCGGCTCGGGACAAGATCAGGAGGGTGATGCTTAATAGAAGCGGCGGAGATCAAAAGCAATACAATCCAAAACTCCTATTGTATTATTAAACAACTGTAGATAGTCTCTTATACAAACTGATTACTATTACACAACACTTATCTAACGTCTTTAGATAAACTACTGGTGACGTCCATTGTCTAGATTATTCTCGCGCCCCTTCTACTTACAATCCCAGCTCCTAGACATGCGGTGGGAAGGAAAACAAGAACCACAGTTTCCAAAATCAGTTTGAAATGCTTAATATTATTCTTTTTTTTTGCTAATATGAATTTAGAAATGTAAAATTATAATATGGCATTGTTTTACTACTTCAACACTAAACCAATTAAATATAGATAATAAAATTTAAAATAAACTTGTTGGTAAAATATTTCATGTGTATTCTATTTAAATGTCAAAACACAATAGTGTACTCAATATTATCTTTGTCACAATTATATTCTTATTCAGCTCATAAATTTACGATTTTACCCCTAGCAATTCAACGGGGTCTTACATTCTCCCTTCCTTAGAATGAGCTTCGTCCTCGAAGCTCGAGCCTGAACTAGGGTTTCAGATCCTAGAATCACTGCTCCCGCCATAACGCTTAGTAGGCTACTTATAAAATGGGAATAGAAGGACATACTCAGTTCTAGGTCTGAGTACTAGAGCCTTAAAACAAAACAGGTTAGCGCTAGATATCTTACAGCAACCTGCCACTCAAGAGGGAATAAACAAGACCTCCCCAAATACCCAGCTTTCCGTGTTTTATGTTGCCCGAAGTTCATTTTAGGTTACCCTACAGGTTTAAGTCCCTTTTTGGAAAGAAGTGCTCTGATACCACCTGCAACAACCCCCTTATCCGGCTCGGGACAAGACCGGGAGGGCGATGCTTAATAGAAGCGGCGGAGATCAAAAGCAATACAATCCAAAACTCCTATTGTATTATGAAACAACTGTAGATAGTCTCTTATACAAACTGATTACTATTACACAACACTTATCAAACGTCTTTAGATAAACTTTTGGTGACATCCATTTTCTAGATTATTCTCGCGCCCCTTCTACTTACAATCCCAGCTCCTAGACCAGCGGTGGGAAGGAAAACAAGAACCGCAGTTTCCAAAATCAGTTTGAAATGCTGAGGGAGATACACCTTAGCGTGTAAAACAGGAAAGATGATATAGCTTGATATTTCTCAGAGTTATATAAAACTTTGAAAGAGTACGAGTAAGAAATATTAGAGTTTGGAGCATCATAAACACATAGTTGAATGACAACATTCACAGCTTCAAACATTCCTGATATAATCCTTTACTAGTGCAAGTTTCCAATTATAGAATCAAATATCCAACTATCATGCACAGTAAACAGGTACTCGTCAACAAAGAACCTTCCAATTGTTAACAGTCGACAAATGACTTCCCAACTGTCAGCGGTCAACAAAGGACCTCCAAATGTTCACGTTCAACTAGGGACCTCCTTGTTAATGGTCAACAAAGGAACTCCTTCTTAATGGTCAAAAAAGGACCTCCTTGTTAGTGGTTAACAAAGGACCTCCTTGATTAGTGGTCAACAAAGGACCTCCTTGTTAGTGGTCAAAAAAGGACCGCCTTGTTAATGGTCTACAAAGGACCTCCTTGTTAGTGGTCAACAAAGGACCTCCTTGTCAGTTATGGTTAACAGATGACCTCCTTAATAGTAATGGTCAACGGAGGACCCCCTTGTTAATTACAGATTCCAGTATGTGCAATCCACTTTACGATCTTATCATGTCAAGGCAATCTTCCCGAAACTCAATCAAGTAAACGTAAAAGCATGTGATTCACATAACACACGTTGAGGTAAGATATAAATCATGCTATGATACGAGAGAAGACAGGCATACAAGGCCAAGCATATAACTCACAAATATATCTTGAGACAGATCACAAATCACAAATTGACACGAAAGAAGCTAGGCGCTCGAGGCTGAGCATGTGGAATCACAAATATATCTTGAGACAGATCACCTATCACATATTGACACGAAAGAAGCTAGGCCAGCTAGGCAAGGCATGTAAATCACCTCGATCCCCAACAATTAGCACGTAAACACTCCTACGACCGTTCGTCGTCTTTGTCTGCAACTCTTTCGCCTACAATTATCGATTTCTAGTCACAACGGTGTTCTTCCCGAATGAACGAATGTACTGGCCATATACAAATGCCTGGCTTGGTCAAATACTAATTTCAACTCTTACGACTCCTTACTAATCTCGTATTTAAGTCATATACTTAAATATATATATATATATACATGTATGTAAAGAAATATTCTTGAAATAACTTGAATAATCAAAACAACTCTCTTTACGAGTTCTTATTTAGTTAAGCGAGAAATATTTTAAAATTATTTAATATCACAACTACTAGTAATAATAAGAAAAGAAAAACAATACTTACTAAAGAGTTATTAAAGCTTTAAATAAATAATTATATTTATTGATAAAATATTAGTGTACAATTATTGAACCAATATAATACTTTTATAATATAATACTTTTATAGCTTATTTTTGAAGAAAAATGTTCATTATATCTTTTCTCATTATAACATTCATTCAATTATTTATTCATTTGAAATAAACTTTGTAGACAAACCATATACATATTTTTAGTCTAAATCAATATATATATTTATATGTATATATATACATACACAAATACTTTCACTAGCTCATTTGCTAACAAGATACTTTATTTTAACAAAGTACTACAAACATATATATTTTTACAAAGTATTTATTTTGTTTATTTAGTTGAAATACAAATTAATCAACAATTAGACTAGTAGTTAAAACTATGTAGATATCAATAATATCAGAATATTTAAACTACAACTAGTCCCCCTACAGCTTTATTAATGGACACCCACAACCCCTAAGCCTTTGAAAACAACTTCCTCTAAATACACTTAGCTCCCCTAAACATGAATATCCAAATTCACCAATCAAAACATGGATTCAAGCACCCAAGTTTGGATTTTGACAATCTAAAACAATTCAGGGGGTGATTTAGAGCATACCTAGCCCATGAATCGCGAGAAACAATCGAGAATTGAGTCAGGTCGAGTCGCCGAAAAGCTCGCCGGAGGTGGAGCTTGACGCCGGCGATTGGGGTTTTCCGAGCTCGGGTTGAGGCTTCTAATGGTCTGGTCGGACCTTTTAGGGGCTAGGGGAATGGTTCTTGAGTCTTGGGTGCCTCTGTTTGGTTCGGGTGGAATGAAGCTTTCACCGGTTTTAATGGCCGACGGTGGTGACGGAGATGGCTCTGCTGCCAGTGCGGCTCCTCTTTCTTCTCACTCTGTTTCTTTTTCTTCTTTCAGGTTGTAACAGAGAGATACAAAGAGATAAAGTGAGAGAGGAGAAACAGGGGTGGTGATAGGGTCTCTCGGTTCTCTTTCCCGACTGGGGCAGCGGCGGCGTGGCTGGGTTTTGCTGCCGCTGCTTGCTTGCTGTTGTTGTTGTTGTTGTTGTCTCTGTTTCTATGCAGGGAGAGAGAACAGAGGAGAGAAAACATAGATATAAAGAGATGGAGGTGGCTATGGTGGTGGTTTTCCTTGTTGGTGGCAGTGACGGTGGCCGGAGGAGGAGAAGAAGAAGATGAAGACGATGGTGAAGGTGGAGGTGGAGATGAATCTGATGATGATGATGATGGTGATGGTGAGCTATTATATAGAAGGCAAAACAATCGGTGATGTTGACAATTTGGTGGCGGTGAAAAACATCTTCCGAAGAAGAAGTTGAATTGAGGATGACAACCAAAAAAAATGTTATGGTGTGGTTGGCAAACCAAGTATTGGGGTGATTAGGTGTGTCATACGCACCAAAACTCGCGCTGATCGTACCCGCGTCAATAACTAAAATAAAGAAAATATTTATGTATTAACTTTTGATTATTAATGTATCGTTTTCTATAATATCACACGATAGTTTACTTAAAATTATTCTTTTTTTTTGCTAATATAAATTTAGAAATGTAAAATTATAATATGGCATTGTTTTACTACTT
Source organism: Linanthus parryae (assembly GCA_023055425.1). NCBI lineage: Eukaryota > Viridiplantae > Streptophyta > Magnoliopsida > Ericales > Polemoniaceae > Linanthus > Linanthus parryae. The sequence continues at coordinate 92,185,371 of JALGPY010000005.1, read as the reverse complement.
CAACACTTAACCAATTAAATATAGATAATAATGTTTAAAATAAACTTGTTGCCAAAATATTTCATGTATATTCTATTTAAATGTCAAAACACAATAGTGTACTCAATATTATCTTTGTCACAATTATATTCTTATTCAGCTCATAAATTTACGATTTTACCCCTAGCAATTCAACGGGGTATTACATTCTCCCTTCCTTAGAATGAGCTTCGTCCTCGAAGCTCGAGCCTGAACTAGGTTTCAGATCCTAGAATCACTGCTCCCGCCATAACGCTTAGTAGGCTACTTATAAAATGGGAATAGAAGGACATACTCAGTTCTAGGTCTGAGTACTAGAGCCTTAACACAAAACAGGTTAGCGCTAGATATCATACAGCAACCTGCCACGCAAGAGGGAATAAACAAGACCTCCCCAAATACCCAGCTTTCCGTGTTTTATGTTGCCCTAAGTTCATTTTAGGTTACCCTACAGGTTTAAGTCCCTTTTTGGAAAGAAGTGCTCTGATACCACCTGCAACAACCCCCTTATCCGGCTCGGGACAAGACCGGTAGGGCGATGCTTAATAGAAGCGGCGGAGATCAAAAGCAATACAATCCAAAACTCCTATTGTATTATTAAACAACTGTAGATAGTCTCTTATACAAAGTGATTACTATTACACAACACTTATCAAACGTCTTTAGATAAACTACTTGTGACATCCATTTTCTAGATTATTCTCGCGCCCCTTCTACTTACAATCCCTGCTCCTACACCTGCGGTGGGAAGGAAAACAAGAACCGCAGTTTCCAAAATCAGTTTGAAATGCTGAGGGAGATACACCTTAGCGTGTAAAACAGGAAAGATGATATAGCTTGATATTTCTCAGAGTTATATAAAACTTTGAAAGAGTACGAGTAAGAAATATTAGAGTTTGGAGCATCATAAACACATAGTTGAATGACAACATTCACAGCTTCAAACATTCCTGATTTAATCCTTTACTAGTGCAAGTTTCCAATTATAGAATCAAATATCCAACTATCATGCACAGTAAACAGGTACTGGTCAACAAAGAACCTTCCAATTGTTAACAGTCGACAAATGACTTCCCAACTGTCAGCGGTCAACAAAGGACCTCCAAATGTTCACGTTCAACCAGGGACCTCCTTGTTAATGGTCAACAAAGGAACTCCTTCTTAATTTTCAAAAAAGGACCTCCTTGTTAGTGGTTAACAAAGGACCTCCTTGATTAGTGGTCAACAAAGGACCTCCTTGTTAGTGGTCAAAAAAGGACCTCCTTGTTAATGGTCAACAAAGGACCTCCTTGTTAGTGGTCAACAAAGGACCTCCTTGTCAGTTATGGTTAACAGATGACCTCCTTGATAGTAATGGTCAACGGAGGACTCCCTTGTTAATTACAGATTCCAGTATGTGCAATCCACTTTACGATCTTATCATGTCAAGGCAATCTTCCCGAAAATCAATCAAGTAAACGTAAAAGCATGTGATTCACATAACACACGTTGAGGTAAGATATAAATCATGCTATGATACGAGAGAAGACAGGCATACAAGGCCAAGCATATAACTCACAAATATATCTTGAGACAGATCACAAATCACAAATTGACACGAAAGAAGCTAGGCGCTCGAGGCTAAGCATGTGGAATCACAAATATATCTTGAGACAGATCACCTATCACATATTGACACGAAAGAAGCTAGGCCAGCTAGGCAAGGCATGTAAATCACCTCGATCCCCAACAATTAGCACGTAAACACTCCTACGACCGTTCGTCGTCTTTGTCTGCAACTCTTTCGCCTACAATTATCGATTTCTAGTCACAACGGTGTTCTTCCCGAATGAACGAATGTACTGGCCATATACAAATGCCTGGCTTGGTCAAATACTAATTGCAACTCTTACGACTCCTTACTAATCTCGTATTTAAGTCATATACTTATATATATATATATATATACATGTATGTAAAGAAATATTCTTGAAATAAATTGAATAATCAAAACAACTCTCTTTACGAGTTCTTATTTAGTTAAGCGAGAAATATTTTAAAATTATTTAATATCACAACTACTAGTAATAATAAGAAAAGAAAAACAATACTTACTAAAGAGTTATTAAAGCTTTACATAAATAATTATATTTATTGATAAAATATTAGTGTACAATTATTGAACCAATATAATACTTTCATAATATAATACTTTTATAGCTTATTTTTGAAGAAAAATGTTCATTATATCTTTTCTCATTATAACATTCATTCAATTATTTATTCATTTGAAATAAACTTTTGTAGACAAACCATATACATATTTTTAGTCTAAATCAATATATATATATTTATATGTATATATATACATACACAAATACTTTCACTAGCTCATTTGCTAACAAGATACTTTATTTTAACAAAGTACTACAAACATATATATTTTTACAAAGTATTTATTTTGTTTATTTAGTTGAAATACAAATTAATCAACAATTAGACTAGTAGTTAAAACTATGTAGATATCAATAATATCAGAATATTTAAACTACAACTAGTCCCCCTACAGCTTTATTAATGGACACCCACAACCCCTAAGCCTTTGAAAACAACTTCCTCTAAATACACTTAGCTCCCCTAAACATGAAAATCCAAATTCACCAATCAAAACATGGATTCAAGCACCCAAGTTTGGATTTTGACAATCTAAAACAATTCAGGGGGTGATTTAGAGCATACCTAGCCCATGAATCGCGAGAAACAGTCGAGAATTGAGTCGGGTCGAGTCGCCGAAAAGCTCGCCGGAGGTGGAGCTTGACGCCGGCGATTGGGGCTTTCCGAGCTCGGGTTGAGGCTTCTAATGGTCTGGTCGGACCTTTTAGGGGCTAGGGGAATGGTTCTTGAGGCTTGGGTGCCTCTGTTTGGTTCGGGTGGAATGAAGCTTTCACCGGTTTTAATGGCCGACGGTGGTGGCGGAGATGGCTCTGCTGCCACTGCGGCTTCTCTTTCTTCTCACTCTGTTTCTTTTTCTTCTTTCAGGTTGTAAAAGAGAGATACAAAGAGATAAAGAGAGAGAGGAGAAACAGGGGTGGTGATAGGGTCTCTCGGTTCTCTTTCCCGACAGGGGCAGCGGCGGCGTGGCTGGGTTTTGCTGCCGCTGCTTGCTTGCTGTTGTTGTTGTTGTTGTCTCTGTTTATATGCAGGGAGAGAGAACAGAGGAGAGAAACAGAGATATAAAGAGATGGAGGTGGCTATGGTGGTGGTTTTCCTTGTTGGTGGCGGTGACGGTGGCCGGAGGAGGAGAAGAAGAAGATGAAGACGATGGTGAAGGTGGAGGTGGAGATGAATCTGATGATGATGATGATGGTGAGCTATTATATAGGAGGCAAAACAATCGGTGACGTTGACAATTTGGTGGCGGTGAAAAACATCTTCCGAAGAAGAAGTTGAATTGAGGATGACAACCAAAAAAAATGTTATGGTGTGCTTGGCAAACCAAGTATTGGGGTGATTAGGTGTGTCACACGCACCAAAACTCGCGCTGATCGTACACGCGACAATAACGAAAATAAAGAAAATATTTATGTATTAACTTTTGATTATTAATGTATCGTTTTCTATAATATCACACGATAGTTTACTTAAAATTATTCTTTTTTTTTGCTAATATAAAATTTAGAAATGTAAAATTATAATATGGCATTGTTTTACTACTTCAACACTTAACCAATTAAATATAGATAATAATGTTTAAAATAAACTTGTTGCCAAAATATTTCATGTGTATTCTATTTAAATGTCAAAACACAATAGTGTACTCAATATTATCTTTGTCACAATTATATTCTTATTCAGCTCATAAATTTACGATTTTACCCCTAGCAATTCAACGGGGTATTACATTCTCCCTTCCTTAGAATGAGCTTCGTCCTCGAAGCTCGAGCCTGAACTAGGGTTCAGATCCTAGAATCAGTGCTCCCGCCATAACGCTTAGTAGGCTACTTATAAAATGGGAATAGAAGGACATACTCAGTTCTAGGTCTGAGTACTAGAGCCTTAACACAAAACAGGTTAGCGCTAGATATCATACAGCAACCTGCCACGCAAGAGGGAATAAACAAGACCTCCCCAAATACCCAGCTTTCCGTGTTTTATGTTTCCCTAAGTTCATTTTAGGTTACCCTACAGGTTTAAGTCCCTTTTTGGAAAGAAGTGCTCTGATACCACCTGCAACAACCCCCTTATCCGGCTCGGGACAAGACCAGGAGGGCGATGCTTAATAGAAGCGGCGGAGATCAAAAGCAATACAATCCAAAACTCCTATTGTATTATTAAACAACTGTAGATAGTCTCTTATAAAAAGTGATTACTATTACACAACACTTATCAAACGTCTTTAGATAAACTACTGGTGACATCCATTTTCTAGATTATTCTCGCGCCCCTTCTACTTACAATCCCAGCTCCTAGACCTGCGGTGGGAAGGAAAACAAGAACCGCAGTTTCCAAAATCAGTTTGAAATGCTGAGGGAGATACACCTTAGCGTGTAAAACAGGAAAGATGATATAGCTTGATATTTCTCAGAGTTATATAAAACTTTGAAAGAGTACGAGTAAGAAATATTAGAGTTTGGAGCATCATAAACACATAGTTGAATGACAACATTCACAGCTTCAAACATTCCTGATTTAATCCTTTACTAGTGCAAGTTTCCAATTATAGAATCAAATATCCAACTATCATGCACAGTAAACAGGTACTGGTCAACAAAGAACCTTCCAATTGTTAACAGTCGACAAATGACTTCCCAACTGTCAGCGGTCAACAAAGGACCTCCAAATGTTCACGTTCAACTAGGGACCTCCTTGTTAATGGTCAACAAAGGAACTCCTTCTTAATGGTCAAAAAAGGACCTCCTTGTTAGTGGTTAACAAAGGACCTCCTTGATTAGTGGTCAACAAAGGACCTCCTTGTTAGTGGTCAAAAAAGGACCTCCTTGTTAATGGTCAACAAAGGACCTCCTTGTTAGTGGTCAACAAAGGACCTCCTTGTCAGTTATGGTTAACAAATGACCTCCTTGATAGTAATGGTCAACGGAGGACCCCCTTGTTAATTACATATTCCAGTATGTGCAATCCACTTTACGATCTTATTATGTCAAGGCAATCTTCCCGAAACTCAATCAAGTAAACGTAAAAGCATGTGATTCACATAACACACGTTGAGGTAAGATATAAATCATGCTATGATACGAGAGAAGACAGGCATACAAGGCCAAGCATATAACTCACAAATATATCTCGAGACATATCACAAATCACAAATTGACACGAAAGAAGCTAGGCGCTCGAGGCTAAGCATGTGGAATCACAAATATATCTTGAGACAGATCACCTATCACATATTGACACGAAAGAAGGTAGGCCAGCTAGGCAAGGCATGTAAATCACCTCGATCCCCAACAATTAGCACGTAAACACTCCTACGACCGTTCGTCGTCTTTGTCTGCAACTCTTTCGCCTACAATTATCGATTTCTAGTCACAACGGTGTTCTTCCCGAATGAACGAATGTACTGGCCATATACAAATGCCTGGCTTGGTCAAATACTAATTGCAACTCTTACGACTCCTTACTAATCTCGTATTTAAGTCATATACTTATATATATATATATATACATGTATGTAAAGAAATATTCTTGAAATAACTTGAATAATCAAAACAACTCTCTTTACGAGTTCTTATTTAGTTAAGCGAGAAATATTTTAAAATTATTTAATATCACAACTACTAGTAATAATAAGAAAAGAAAAACAATACTTACTAAAGAGTTATTAAAGCTTTAAATAAATAATTATATTTATTGATAAAATATTAGTGTACAATTATTGAACCAATATAATACTTTTATAATATAATACTGTTATAGCTTATTTTTGAAGAAAAATGTTCATTATATCTTTTCTCATTATAACATTCATTCAATTATTTATTCATTTGAAATAAACTTTGTAGACAAACCATATACATATTTTTAGTCTAAATCAATATATATATTTATATGTATATATATACATACACAAATACTTTCACTAGCTCATTTGCTAACAAGATACTTTATTTTAACAAAGTACTACAAACATATATATTTTTACAAAGTATTTATTTTGTTTATTTAGTTGAAATACAAATTAATCAACAATTAGACTAGTAGTTAAAACTATGTAGATATCAATAATATCAGAATATTTAAACTACAACTAGTCCCCCTACAGCTTTATTAATGGACACCCACAACCCCTAAGCCTTTGAAAACAACTTCCTCTAAATACACTTAGCTCCCCTAAACATGAAAATCCAAATTCACCAATCAAAACATGGATTCAAGCACCCAAGTTTGGATTTTGACAATCTAAAACAATTCAGGGGGTGATTTAGAGCATACCTAGCCCATGAATCGCGAGAAACAGTCGAGAATTGAGTCGGGTCGAGTCGCCGAAAAGCTCGCCGGAGGTGGAGCTTGACGCCGGCGATTGGGGCTTTCCGAGCTCGGGTTGAGGCTTCTAATGGTCTGGTCGGACCTTTTAGGGGCTAGGGGAATGGTTCTTGAGGCTTGGGTGCCTCTGTTTGGTTCGGGTGGAATGAAGCTTTCACCGGTTTTAATGGCCGACGGTGGTGGCGAAGATGGCTCTGCTGCCACTGCGGCTTCTCTTTCTTCTCACTCTGTTTCTTTTTCTTCTTTCAGGTTGTAACAGAGATATACAAAGAGATAAAGAGAGAGAGGAGAAACAGGGGTGGTGATAGGGTCTCTCGGTTCTCTTTCCCGACAGGGGCAGCGGCGGCGTGGCTGGGTTTTGCTGCCGCTGCTTGCTTGCTGTTGTTATTGTTGTTGTCTCTGTTTATATGCAGGGAGAGAGAACAGAGGAGAGAAACAGAGATATAAAGAGATGGAGGTGGCTATGGTGGTGGTTTTCCTTGTTGGTGGCGGTGACGGTGGCCGGAGGAGGAGAAGAAGAAGATGAAGACGATGGTGAAGGTGGAGGTCGAGATGAATCTGATGATGATGATGATGGTGATGGTGAGCTATTATATAGGAGGCAAAACAATCGGTGATGTTGACAATTTGGTGGCGGTGAAAAACATCTTCCGAAGAAGAAGTTGAATTGAGGATGACAACCAAAAAAAAATGTTATGGTGTGGTTGGCAAACCAAGTATTGGGGTGATTAGGTGTGTCACACGCACCAAAACTCGCGCTGATCGTACACGCGACAATAACGAAAATAAAGAAAATATTTATGTATTAACTTTTGATTATTAATGTATCGTTTTCTATAATCTCACACGATAGTTTACTTAAAATTTTTTTTTTTTTTTGCTAATATAAATTTAGAAATGTAAAATTATAATATGGCATTGTTTTACTACTTCAACACTTAACCAATTAAATATAGATAATAATGTTTAAAATAAACTTGTTGCCAAAATATTTCATGTGTATTCTATTTAAATGTCAAAACACAATAGTGTACTCAATATTATCTTTGTCACAATTATATTCTTATTCAGCTCATAAATTTACGATTTTACCCCTAGCAATTCACGGGGTATTACATTCTCCCTTCCTTAGAATGAGCTTCGTCCTCGAAGCTCGAGCCTGAACTAGGGTTCAGATCCTAGAATCACTGCTCCCGCCATAACGCTTAGTAGGCTACTTATAAAATGGGAATAGAAGGACATACTCAGTTCTAGGTCTGAGTACTAGAGCCTTAACACAAAACAGGTTAGCGCTAGATATCATACAGCAACCTGCCACGCAAGAGGGAATAAACAAGACCTCCCCAAATACCCAGCTTTCCGTGTTTTATGTTGCCCTAAGTTCATTTTAGGTTACCCTACAGGTTTAAGTCCCTTTTTGGAAAGAAGTGCTCTGATACCACCTGCAACAACCCCCTTATCCGGCTCGGGACAAGACCGGGAGGGCGATGCTTAATAGAAGCGGCGGAGATCAAATGCAATACAATCCAAAACTCCTATTGTATTATTAAACAACTGTAGATAGTCTCTTATAAAAAGTGATTACTATTACACAACACTTATCAAACGTCTTTAGATAAACTACTGGTGACATCCATTTTCTAGATTATTCTCGCGCCCCTTCTACTTACAATCCCAGCTCCTAGACCTGCGGTGGGAAGGAAAACAAGAACCGCAGTTTCCAAAATCAGTTTGAAATGCTGAGGGAGATACACCTTAGCGTGTAAAACAGGAAAGATGATATAGCTTGATATTTCTCAGAGTTATATAAAACTTTGAAAGAGTACGAGTAAGAAATATTAGAGTTTGGAGCATCATAAAGACATAGTTGAATGACAACATTCACAGCTTCAAACATTCCTGATTTAATCCTTTACTAGTGCAAGTTTCCAATTATAGAATCAAATATCCAACTATCATGCACAGTAAACAGGTACTGGTCAACAAAGAACCTTCCAATTGTTAACAGTCGACAAATGACTTCCCAACTGTCAGCGGTCAACAAAGGACCTCCAAATGTTCACGTTCAACTAGGGACCTCCTTGTTAATGGTCAACAAAGGAACTCCTTCTTAATGGTCAAAAAAGGACCTCCTTGTTAGTGGTTAACAAAGGACCTCCTTGATTAGTGGTCAACAAAGGACCTCCTTGTTAGTGGTCAAAAAAGGACCTCCTTGTTAATGGTCAACAAAGGACCTCCTTGTTAGTGGTCAACAAAGGACCTCCTTGTCAGTTATGGTTAACAGATGACCTCCTTGATAGCAATGGTCAACGGAGGACCCCCATGTTAATTACAGATTCCAGTATGTGCAATCCACTTTACGATCTTATCATGTCAAGGCAATCTTCCCGAAACTCAATCAAGTAAACGTAAAAGCATGTGATTCACATAACACACGTTGAGGTAAGATATAAATCATGCTATGATACGAGAGAAGACAGGCATACAAGGCCAAGCATATAACTCACAAATATATCTCGAGACAGATCACAAATCACAAATTGACACGAAAGAAGCTAGGCGCTCGAGGCTAAGCATGTGGAATCACAAATATATCTTGAGACAGATCACCTATCACATATTGACACGAAAGAAGCTAGGCCAGCTAGGCAAGGCATGTAAATCACCTCGATCCCCAACAATTAGCACGTAAACACTCCTACGACCGTTCGTCGTCTTTGTCTGCAACTCTTTCGCCTACAATTATCGATTTCTAGTCACAACGGTGTTCTTCCCGAATGAACGAATGTACTGGCCATATACAAATGCCTGGCTTGGTCAAATACTAATTGCAACTCTTACGACTCCTTACTAATCTCGTATTTAAGTCATATACTTATATATATATATATATATATACATGTATGTAAAGAAATATTCTTGAAATAACTTGAATAATCAAAACAACTCTCTTTACGAGTTCTTATTTAGTTAAGCGAGAAATATTTTAAAATTATTTAATATCACAACTACTAGTAATAATAAGAAAAGAACAACAACACTTACTAAAGAGTTATTTAAGATTTAAATAAATAATTATATTTATTGATAAAATATTAGTGTACAATTATTGAACCAATATAATACTTTTATAATATAATACTTTTATAGCTTATTTTTGAAGAAAAATGTTTATTATATCTTTTCTCATTATAACATTCATTCAATTATTTATTCATTTTAAATAAACTTTGTAGACAAACCATATACATATTTTTAGTCTAAATCAATATATATATTTATATGTATATATATACATACACAAATACTTTCACTAGCTCATTTGCTAACAAGATACTTTATTTTAACAAAGTAATACAAACATATATATTTTTACAAAGTATTTATTTTATTAATTTAGTTGAAATACAAATTAATCGACAATTAGACTAGTAGTTAAAACTATGTAGATATCAATAATATAAGAATATTTAAACTACAACTAGTCCCCCTACAGCTTTATTAATGGACACCCACAACTCCTAAGCCTTTGAAAACAACTTCCTCTAAATACACTTAGCTCCCCTAAAAATGAATATCCAAATTCACCAATCAAAACATGGATTCAAGCACCCAAGTTTGGATTTTGACAATCTAAAACAATTCAATGGGTGATTTTGAGCATACCTAGCCCAAGAATCGCGAGAATTAGTCGAGAATTGAGTCGGGTCGAGTTGCCGAAAAGCTCGCCGGAGGTGGAGCTTGACGCCGGCGATTGGGGCTTTCACAGCTCGGGTTGAGGCTTCTAATGGTCTGGTCGGACCTTTTAGGGGCTAGGGGAATGGTTCTTGAGGCTTGGGTTCCTATGTTTGGTTCGGGTGGAATTCACCCGAAGCTGTCGCCGGATTTAATGGCCGACGGTGGTGGCAGAGATGGCTCTGCTGCCACTGCGGCTTCCCTTTCTTCTTACTCTGTTTATTTTTCTTCTTCCATGTTGTAACAGAGAGATACAAAGAGATAAAGAGAGAGAGGAGAAACAGGTGTGGTGTTAGGGTCTCTCGGTTCTCTTTCCCGACGGCGTCAGCGGCGGCGTGGCTGGGTTTTGCTGCTGCTGCTTGCTTGCTGTTGTTGTTGTTGTCTCTGTTTATATGCAGGGAGAGAGATTAGATGAGAGAAACAGAGATATTAAGAGATGGAGGTGGCTATGGTGGTGGGTTTCCTTGTTGGTGGCGGTGACGGTGGCCGGAGGAGGAGAAGAAGAATATGAAGACGATGGTAAAGGTGGAGGTGGAGATGAATCTGATGATGATGATGATGATGATGGTGATGGTGAGCTATTATATAGGAGGCAAAACAATCGGTGATGTTGACAATTTGGTGGCGGTGAAAAACATCTTCCGAAGAAGAAGTTGAATTGAGGATGACAACCAAAAAAAATGTTATGGTGTGGTTGGCAAACCAAGTATTGGGGTTATTAGGTGTGTCACACACACCAAAACTCGCGGTGATCATACACGCGACAATAACTAAAATAAAGAAAATATTTATGTATTAACTTTTGATTATTAATGTATCATTTTCTATAATCTCACACGATAGTTTACTTAATATTATTCTTTTTTTTTGCTAATATAAATTTAAAATGTAAAATTATAATATGGCATTGTTTTACTACTTCAACACATAAGCAATTAAATATAGATAATAATGTTTAAAATAAACTTGTTGCTAAAATATTTCATGTGTATTCTATTTAAATGTCAAAACACAATAGTGTACTCAATATTATCTTTGTCACAATTAGATTCTTATTCAGCTCATAAATTTACGATTTTGCCCCTAGCAATTCAACGGGGTCTTACATTCTCCCTTCCTTAGAATGAGCTTCGTCCTCGAAGCTCGAGCCTGAACTAGGGTTTCAGATCCTAGAATCACTGCTCCCGCCATAACTCTTAGTAGGCTACTTATAAAATGGGAATAGAAGGACATACTCAGGTCTAGGTCTAAGTAGTAGAGCCTTAACACAAAACAGGTTAGCGCTGGATATCATACAGCAACCTGCCACGCAAGAGGGAATAAACAAGACCTCCCCAAATACCCAGCTTTCCGTATTTTATGTTGCCCTAAGTTCATTTTAGGTTACCCTACATGTTTAATTCCCTTTTTGGAAAGAACTGCTCTTATACCACCTACAACAACCCCCTTATCCGGCTCGGGACAAGACCGGGAGGGCGATGCTTAATAGAAGCGGCGGAGATCAAAAGCAATACAATTCCAAACTCCTATTGTATTATTAAACAACTGTAGATAGTCTCTTATACAAACTGATTACTATTACACAATACTTATCTAACGTCTTTAGATAAACTAATGGTGACATCCATTTTCTTGATGATTCTCGCACCCCTTCTACTTACAATCCCAGCTCCTAGACCTGCGGTGGGAAGGAAAACAAGAACCGCAGTTTCCAAAATCAGTTTGAAATGCTGAGTGAGATACACCTTAGCGTGTGAAACAGGAAAGATGATATAGCTTTATATTTCTCGGAGTTATATAAAACTTTGAAAGAGTACGAGTAAGAAATATTAGAGTTTGCAGCATCATAAACACATAGTTGAATGACAACATTCAAAGCTTCAAACATTCCCGATTTAATCATTTACTAGTGCAAGTTTCCTGTTATAGAATCAAAGATCCAACTATCATGCACAGTAAACAGGTACTGGTCAACAAAGAACCTTCCAATTGTTAACAGTCGACAAATGACTTCCCAACTGTCAGCGGTCAACAAAGAACCTCCAAATGTTAACGGTCAACTAGGGACCTCCTTGTTAATGGTCAACAAAGGACCTCCTTGTTAATGGTCAACAAAGGAACTCCTTGTTAGTGGTCAACAAAGGACCTCCTTGTTAGTGGTCAACAAAGGACCTCCTTGTTAGTGGTCAACAAAGGACCTCCTTGTCAGTAATGGTTAACAGATGACCTCCTTGATAGTAATGGTCAACGGAGGACCCCCTTGTTAATTACAGATTCCAGTATGTGCAATCCACTTTACGATCTTATCATGTCAAGGCAATCTTTCCGAAACTCAATCAAGTAAACGTAAAAGCATGTGATTCAAAAAACACACGTTGAGGTAAGATATAAATCATGCTATGATACGAGAGAAGATAGGCATACAAGGCCAAGCATATAACTCACAAATATATCTTGAGACAGATCACAAATCACACATTGACACGAAAGAAGCTAGGCGCTCGAGGCTACGCATGTGGAATCACAAATATATCTTGAGACAGATCACCTATCACATATTGACACGAAAGAAGCTAGGCCATCTAGGCTAGGCATGTAAATCACCTCGATCCCCAACAATTAGCACGTAAACACTCCTACGACCGTTCGTCGTCTTTGTCTGCAACTCTGTCGCCTACAATTATCGATTTCTAGTCACAATGGTGTTCTTCCCGAATAATTGAATGTACAGGCCATATACAAATGCTTGGCTCGGTCAAACACTAATTGCAACTCTTATGATTCCTTACTAAGCTCGTATCTAAGTCATATACTTATATATATATATATACATGTATGTAAAGAAATATTCTTGAAATAACTTGAATAATCAAAACAACTCTCTTTACGAGTTCTTATTTAGTTAAGCGAGAAATATTTTAAAATTATTTAATATCACAACTACTAGTAAAAATAAGAAAAGAACAACAACACTTACTAAAGAGTTATTTTAGTTTTAAATAAATAATTATATTTTTTGATAAAATATTAGTGTACAATTATTGAAACAATATAATACTTTTATAATATAATACTTTACAGCTTATTTTTGAAGGAAAATGTTTATAATATCTTTTCTCATTATAAAATTCATTCAATTATTTATTCATTTGAAATAAAATTTGTAGACAAACCTTATACATATATTTAGTCTAAATATATATATATATATATATATATATATATATATATATATATACACATACACAAATACTTTCACTAGCTCATTTGCTAACAAGATACTTTATTTTAACAAAGTAGTACAAACATATATATTTTTACAAAGTATTTATTTTATTTATTTAGTTGAAATTCAAATTAATCAACAATTAGACTAGTAGTTAAGACTATGTAGATATCAATAATATCAGAATATTTAAACTACAACTAGTCCCCCTACAGCTTTATTAAAGGACAGCCACAACCCCTAAGCCTTTGAAAACAACTTCCTCTAAATACACTTAGCTCCCCTAAACATGAATATCCAAATTCACCAATCAAAACATGGATTCAAGCACCCAAGTTTCGATTTTGACAATCTAAAACAATTCAGGGGGTGATTTAGAGCATACCTAGCCCAAGAATCGCGAAAAACAGTCGAGAATTGAGTCGGGTCGATTCGCCGAAAAGCTCCCCGGAGGTGGAGCTCGACGCCGGCGATTGGGGCTTTCCCAGCTCGGGTTGAGGCTTCTAATGGTCTGGTCGGACCTTTTAGGGGCTAGGGGAATGGTTCTTGAGGCTTGGGTGCCTCTGTTTTGTTCGGATGGAATTCACCCAAAGCTTTCGCCGGTTTTAATGGCCGACGGTGGTGGAGGAGATGGCTCTGCTGCCACTGCGGCTTCTCTTTCTTCTCACTCTATTTCTTTTTCTTCTTCCAGGTTGTAACAGAGAGATACAAAGAGATAAAGAGAGAGAGAGGAGAAACAGGGGTGGTGATAGGGTCTCTTGGTTCTCTTTCCCGATGGCGGCAGCGGCGGCGTGGCTGGGTTTTGCTGCCGCTGCTTGCTTGCTGTTGTTGTTGTTGTCTGTGTTTATATGCAAGGAGAGAGAACAGAGGAGAGAAACAGAGATATAAAGAGATGGAGGTGGCTATGGTGGTGGGTTTCCTTGTTGGTGGCGGTGACAGTGGCCGGAGGAGGAGAAGAAGAAGATGAAGACGATGGTGAAGGTGGAGGTGGAGATGAATCTGATGATGATGATGATGATGGTGATGATGGTGAGCTATTATATAGGAGGCAAAACAATCGGTGATGTTGACAATTTGGTGGCGGTGAAAAACATCTTCCGAAGAAGAAGTTGAACTGAGGATGACAACCAAAAAAAATGTTATGGTGTGGTTGGCACACCAAGTATTGGGGTGATTAGGTGTGTCACACACACCAAAACTCGCGGTGATCGTACACGCGACAATAACTAAAATAAAGAAAATATTTATATATTAACTTTTGATTATTAATGTATCGTTTTCTATAATCTCACACGATAGTTTACTTAATATATATATTTTTTTTTATAATAATAATTTAGAAATGTAAAATTATAATATGGCATTGTTTTACTACTTGAACAATTAACCAATTAAATATAGATAATAATGTTTAAAATAAACTTGTTGCTAAAATATTTCATGTGTATTCTATTTAAATGTCAAAACACAATAGTGTACTCAATATTATCTTTGTCACAATTATATTCTTATTCAGCTCTTAAATTTACGATTTTACCCCTAGCAATTCGACGGGGTATTACAATTGCTCTTTCCAAAATCATGATCTCTGTTCTTTCTAACTCTCTGCAATTCAAATTTAAAGTGCTGATCTCGGTCTGCAACTAACTTCAGAGATTTCAGGAACATAATTCCTATATTATCTCCTTTCAGATAAGCTCCAATCAACAACTCTATTTGAATGAATTTGCTGACTTGTTTTATGGCCGTTGGAGCGCCCAAAAAACCTGCATATACTCAGCAACAAGATCAACAAAATAACAATACAATCTAGCAATAAGATCTTGTTAAAACTGCAGCTACCAGTTCATGAGAAACCTGGGCTAGGATTGTCTGTTGACAGTTATGAGCTAATGAATATATTCAATCTCATGAATATATCAAGTAACAAATATAGAACACGCAATAATAGACAATAATCAGCTTATATCAAGTTCTAAGTATCACAGAATCCACCTGCATACAGGAACATAATTGAATGAACTTAGCAGTAAAGAGTAACCTGAATATCTTAAAGCTTTGAAGCTTTGCCCGCTAATTTCACCAAAACGAACATTGGATTTTCAATCCAACTTAGACCTGCAATTATCAACTTAGAACATATACTAGATGAATTCATATAATTACACCATATCATAACCAAAACCTGCACAAAAACAATTAGATTATTCAACATATAGGAACTCCTACAGTAACTCAAAGCTTTGAAGCTGTGGTACTTAGCAATTTCTTTTGCTTGTGTTTTTGGCTTTCATCATCAAGAAGCTAAGCTCTCTGCCTGTATATTCAATACATGATGTCCAGGAACATCAGACTTATCAATCTCCCCCTTAATGAAAGATAAAACACATTATCTGAGAACTTATATCATGCAACTTACAATCAGAAGTAAAAATCACATAATAACTGAATAACAGAAAATCAAATACCACAGAATTGCATAGATAACATCCTACCATTCCGGAAATTATTACAAACCATAAAACCAGATACTAAACATCTTCAAAACATAGAAAAATAAATCAACTAAAACACATAACACATAATCTTCTCCCCCTTTTTGACTTTCATCAAAAGAGTAGAAGAAATGTAGGATCTGTTCAGAGTGTTTTGAGATATACTAAACTTCAGGACTGAGAAGAGTTTAAAGAATAGAGAGAATGGGTTCAGGGCTTTGAAGATCCTGGGGACTTTGCTTTTCCCTTTCCTTTGCCCTGAGTCTCCTCTTGCTCCTCTTCTAATACGTCTGCATCTTCAGCCTGTTCCTCGGCTTGTTCTCCTTTTTCTTCGTTTTTCTTTCCCTGTGCTTCCTCATCCTTCGTCTTTTCAACAACCTCATAAACAAACTTTTCTAGATCAGCAGCTTCCTTTTCAGCTTTCTCTGCAGCAGCTTCCTCATCATCTGCCTCCACTTCAGATTGTTCAAAGAGATCTTTTGATGTCAGAACAACAGGAATACCTTTCCTGAGAGCTTCTCCCAGAATTTCTTCTAAATCAATGTTGGTATCTCTGCTTTAAGGAGAAGGCACTTTCTCCAGATCCAAACCTTTGATGATCAGGTCAAGTTTGTTGAGCACCAAACCTTTAAACTTAGTAAGGTCATTGGACAAGTCAAACAGAACTTGTCTCAAATCCTCCACACCATCTTCCAGAACCTCAACCCTATCTATAATTTGTGAAAAATCCAGATTACCAGACATCTTGGGGGTTAAAGCAGCTCTAACTTTGATGAATTCGTTCTCCTTCAACTCCTTAACATTCAACTTTGAATAGAACTTCCACTTTCCTTTAGCAATACAAATAATCCCAATCCTTTGAAGAGATGCCTCATCAACTACCCCAAAACCAGTAGTAATCTTCTCTTCATCCTTCAAAGAAACTCCAAAATGCTTGAAAAACAATGGTAAGACATTGGCATAGGGTAGGGAGTGGTTCCTAGTCCTACTTCCATAATATACCATGTGCTCCATCACCACAGTAGGAAGGTCTACCTCAAACCCTTGACAGATCAAATACATTTAGATCAATACCTTGTCTGTTACCAATTCTTTGGAATATTCTTTGGGGACAACACACCTCATAATGATTGAGAATAGGATTTTGGCTTCACTGTTAAACACAGAATGTGTTAACTGCTTGGGTTCAGAAGTGGTTCCCTCCAATAAAAACATGACTTTCGCTTTTTCTAGAATTTCTTTCCTATCAGGATGATCACTAACCTTATACTTCCTAGGTACCCCTAAAAATTTGGAGAACACCTTGTGATCTAACCTAATGTTTACACCAGCCACTCTTGAAGTAAGTATATATTTATCACTATCATCAATTTCTTGAACCAAATTAAAATAGATCAGACTGGTTAACCTAGGGTAAGCTTCAGAATGTGGGTTCAACAGGCTTCCAACAGATGAGTTTTTCAAACTCTCAATGTAATCTAAGTCCAAAATCTCCAATAACTCAGTATTGATCAGACTAAAAAAAGGGACTTTAGATGATGCATACCCATCCATCGATACAGTCTTAACCTCAGAATTAACAAACCAAGACTCAGGCAAGAGATTCTTATAAAAAATAGCGGCTTTCTTGGTTTTCACTGCACTGTGTTTCTTCTTCTCATGAGTTGTTCACCCTTCTTTTCTAGAGTTGCTTCTGCTTTCTTTTCATCAACCTTCTTCTCTTCTGAAGATGGTAAACTCTTCTTTTCCTACTCAACAGTCACCTCTTTCTTTTTTCTTACTTGAATCTTGCTCCTGATACTTGTTCCCCTGTTCCTTTTCTTTCACCACTTCCTCTGTAGCAGATTCAGAATCTAACCTAGCCCTTGCTTCTTCCTGAACTTCCTTACCCTTCTTGATCTTCTTTGTAGGAGGAGAAGTCTCATGAACAATGGTTGTATCTTCTAAGTCTGAACCATGAATGTTGATCTTCGTATTGGCCTTTCTCTTCACCCTTTTGTTGGAGTTCTGACCTAGGTGCTTGATCCTTTCTGATTTTCACTCCATTTGGGTTAGGTTTTGAGAGTGTTTGAGAGAATGGGGAGAGAGAGAGAGAGACGAATAGATAGAAGTAGAGAATGAGAGAAAATAAGTCATGAAGCCAGCTTAAGTAGGTAGAAGAGTTTGATTGAAAAGAGTAGATTTGCATGCAAAGAGATTTCAGAAGATTTTCAAAGATATTTGTAGATATTTTGATCAAATCTCTAAAAATTTGAAAATATTTTGTAATTATCTAAAAAGATATTACAAAATTTGTCACGATCCAATTTCTTAAAGATAATGCAAATCCACTCATCCAAGTTGTGTAACAGTGGTTCAAAGCTTTGAGAAGTTTCAGACTAACACAGAAACTTCAAAGCTTTGAGCCATACTTTCAAGGCTTAGGAAAGTATAATCTCAAGGCTTTGAGATTCACACAAATAATACATATAGTAACTAATTACTCCCCCTAAACCAATGCATCCTTGTTTAACATACCCAATTTAAGACTTAGGGATGCAAACCTTTCATCTGACAGTGGTTTAGTGAAAATATCAGCCATTTGCTTAGAAGTAGAAATAAAAGATAGAATAATGTCACCTTTTTCAGTACGATCTGTAAGAAAGTGATGTCTCACATCTATGTGCTTTGTCCTTGAATGCTAGAATGGATTCTTAGAAATAGAAATGGTACTTGTATTGTCACAATTGATAGACACATTTTTGAATTCATATCCAAGATCTCTTAGCTGCTAAGAAATCCACAAGGCTTGTGAACAACAAGCTCCAGCTGCAATGTGTTCAGCTTCTGCAGTTGATAAAGCTACTGAATTTTGCTTCTTTGAATGCCAAATTATCAATGAAGATCCAAGAAATTGGCAGCATCCAGAAGTACTCTTTCTGTCTACTTTTCATCCGGCAAAGTCTGCATCTGACTATCCACTCAACATAAAGTTAGATCTTCTTGGATACCAAAGCCCCAAGTCTTTTTTTCCATTCAAATATCTAAAAATCCTTATCACAACAATTAAATGAGTTTCTTTAGGATCAGCTTGAAATCTTGCACACATACACACACAACATAATATCTGGTCTACTAGTAGTTAGATACAGAATTGAACCAATCATACCTATGTACTCTTTCTGATTTACACTCTTACCAGTTGTGTCCTTGTCTAAAGACAGTGATGAACTCATAGGAGTCTTTAAAACCTTGGAATGTGACATATTATACTTTTGAAACAAGTCTAGGGTGTACTTTCCTTGATGCACAAAAATTCATTTCTTCACTTGGTGTACATAAAGTCGAAGAAAGAAATTCAGTTCTCCCATCAAGCTCATTTCAAATTCCCTTCACATTAGACTTGAAAACTCTTTTGAAAGAGCATAACTAGTAGAACCAAATAGAATATCATCTACATATATCTGAACAACTAACATATCTTTTCATGATTTATGATAAAAAGAGTTTTATCAACCAGTCCTCTCTTGAAACCATTTTCCAACAAAAATTTAGAGAGTCTGTCATACCAAGCTCTTGGAGCTTTCTTAAGCCCATATAAGGCTTTGTCCAGTTTGTAAACATAATCAGGAAAGGTGTCACTTTCAGAACCTGTTGGTTGAGCAACATATACTTCATCTTGTAAATAACCATCTAAAAAAGCACATTTGACATATATTTGAATTTTTTTTATGTGATTATGTGATGCAAATGCAAGACGTATTCTCATAGCATCTAACCTTGCAACAGGGGCAAATGTTTCCTCATAGTCAATACCTTCCTCTTGATTGTATCCATGTGCAACCAGTCTTGATTTGTTTCTCACAACCTTACCTTTTTCATCAAGCTTATTTCTGAACACCCATCTTGTTCCAATCACTAATTGATCCTTTGGTCTAGGAACCGAATTCCAGACCTTGTTCCTTTCAAACTCACTTAGCTCATTCTGCATTTCAATGATCCAGTCTGCATCTTCTAGTGCGTCTTTTGCATTTTTGGGCTCAATGAGTGATGCAAAAGCACTGAATGCACACATGTTTCTCAATTGACTCTTGTCTGAGTTCCAGTAGTTGGATCTGAAATAATATTCTCTTCATGATGATCCGAGAGATATTTGAACTTATTTCTGGGTGTCCAAGTATATGGAACTTCAAGCCTTTGAGTTCTTGATACAGTAGAAGGAGCATCATATTTTCTGTCAGTCTCGGTCTCAAGGCTTTGAGATTTTGGCTCAGCAGGGGGTCCAAGGCCTTGAGATTTTTCTAAAAGTTTCTGCTGCTTAGTTTTGGTTTTGCTGGCTTTCTCATAGTCTTCATCAGCCTCATATTTATTCAAACTAAGATTGGCAAAACATTCACTCAGAGAATCATCAGTACTTTCATCAAAAAAAACATGAATACTCTCCTCTACAATCTTAGATATCTTATTGTAAACCCTGTAAGATTTGTTGGTTTGAGAATGACCAAGAAACACACCTTCATCACTTCTAGCATCGAACTTACCAAGATTATCTTTTCCATTGTTATGCACAAAACAGGTACAGCCAAATGGCTTAAAGTAAGCAACACTAGGCTTTCTGCCTTTAAACAGTTCATAAGGGGTTTTCTTCAAAATAGGCCTGATCAAACATCTATTGAGCACATAGTTGGCAGTATTAACAGCTTCTGCCCACAAAGATTTTGGCAAATTACATTCAAGTAGCATGGTTCTAGACATGTCTTCAAGTGTCCTATTTTTCCTCTCAACTACTCCATTATGCTGAGGAGTTCTAGGTGCAGAGAAGTTGTGTGAGATGCCATGCTTTGCACAAAATAAATCAAAATCAAGTTGATCAAATTCCCTACCATGATCACTTCTAATAGATGCAACAGGTAAATTTTTCAAAGTTTGAAGCTCCTTGCAAAGTTTAGAAAATTCAGACAATGCTTCAGACTTTTCTCTAACAAACATAACCCAAGTATATATAGAGTAATCATCAACTACAACAAGCATATGTCTCTTACCTCTGGGTGTTTGAACCCTCATAGGACCACACAAGTCCATATGCATAAATTCTAAGGGTCTATAGGTACTTACAAAGTTCTTTGGCTTGAATGAGCTTCTGGTCTATTTACCTTGAGTACATGCCTTGCAAAACCCATCACCTTTGAATTTGAGGATTGGTAATCCTCTTACCAGATCTTTGCAGATGAGCTTATTCAAAGAATGTATGCTTGACACGCTCCTACCGCAAGTGTACGGTTGTCGAGTGAAGTAATAGATAAGATTAGGAGTTGTCGTGTCCCACGAGATTTCTCGTAAATTAGTTAAGAATAAATAACCTTATGTGGGCTAGCAAGTTTATTTGATTGTTCTAATTCTACTAATCAAAAGACGAACTAAATTATTGATTCACGCTTTGAACAACGCGAGAGATGATTTAAGAGATGATATGGAGACAAATACCGGGTTTCCTCTACTGGATCACTAAGGTTACTACGAATATCCGTTTTGATTCACGAAACAATAATACGTTACTCATGTTAATCAAGCAATTTTTAACTTACCGAGTTACCAAGCAAGCAATCTATGCCTAGAATCGATTCAAACCGAGTTACCAAATTCAATTCAATCCTAGACATGCATTAATTCTCATAATTGTACCTTTTTGATCCTAGTTAACATTATCGAGTTACCAAACAATGATAAAACTAGGTGAATAGTTCAAGTTTTCGACTAACATTCACAGAGTTACCACGTGAACACTATTTAAAATCAATCCTACGTGACGTCAAACGCAAGAGAGATGAAGATAATCACATAAACTACTCATAACAAGAGAATAACGTATCTAATTAAGTTAAAACATGAATCGAAACATCAAAACGTGTATGTCATAGAACCCTAGAGACCAAACGAGGATCCCGATAATAAAACTTAGCTAGACATGAGTATTAACATAATATCAATGTTTTTCATCAACAAAACGCTAAGAATAATGAAGAAGAAGAGATAAATAAATCCAAAAGGATGAAATCCAAGCTCCAATGTGCTCCCAAGCTCCAAGAACGTTGTTCGTAATATCTAATATTCAAAAACACGTCCTAAACATGTCTAAGTATGTTTACCAAGTGTTTGGGACTAATTAGAAGTAATTACACAAAGTTCCCGACAATTTTCAAAAAGTTGTGCTGCGCACCAGGTCGTGCGACCTCCATTCCAGGTCGTGCGACCTCTGGAAATGGCAAGAGGAGGTCATGTGACCTCTGAATAGGTCTTGCAAGACCTGTTTCCTTGTTGCCTGCATGCTGTCTTCGGACCCGCAGGTCCTGCGACCTGAGATTGAGGTCCTGCGACCTCTGGCAACTCTCCATAAGGTCCTGTGACCTCTGATGAGGTCCTGCAGGACCTCCTTCCAACTATACTGCTCTCTGTCCTAACTTTCTAAGGTCGTGCGACCTAGGAGTGAGGTCGTGCGACCTCCCATGAACTTGGTAAAAATCGAAACTTCGTCCCCTCGTAGCATGCCTTCGAATCACTTCCCGAGCATCGACCCATGACTTAATCCTCCATTTTGAGCTTTCCACATGCTCAATGCCCGTAACATCTTCTCATGTGCCTCTCTAGCAATCAAATCATTGTCTCTTGCTTTCCTTCCCCATTCTCGAGCTCGCCTTAGTTTCTGAAGTTCGTTTCCTCTATCCACTTGTTCCTCGCGTGCTCTGTTCATGAAAAACACAACACGAACATCCCGCGAAGATCAAATGTGACAAAAAAGGATAAAAAAAATGTAAAATGATGTATAAAATGCCCGGACTTCAAATTCATAGCTCATGAACTCATTATCAACAATTAAAGCATGATTTACTCGAAAAGACGCTGAATTCTCCATGATGAGCATACAAAATGTAGCAAAATAAGCAATAAAATAACTTTGAAAACGGAGTTATCAACTACCCCACACTATATTTTGCTCGTCCTGAGCAAATATCCAAGACAAATCTCAATATCTCAACTCAAACTCACCTCATTCAATCCCCATCCAACTTGCATACATTCCCTATTATCTTTGCATACCTTCCCTATTCCATTTGCATATAAATATCACAATGCACTCATACAAACATTGCATACGAATCAAAGGAGAAGATCAAACCACCAATACCCTTTTACTAGCCGACACGACTCGATTATACACAATGCAACTACATGAAAATGCAATATATACAATGGAAGTATTTAAATAACGATTTTTGTTTTCTATTTTTCTTTTGCGAGATCGGGCAATCTCAATTAGGTCAAACCGATTATCATGGAGTGATGAGAAATCTAAGAAAAAGAC
Source organism: Linanthus parryae (assembly GCA_023055425.1). Taxonomy (NCBI): domain Eukaryota; kingdom Viridiplantae; phylum Streptophyta; class Magnoliopsida; order Ericales; family Polemoniaceae; genus Linanthus; species Linanthus parryae. Next base: position 92,162,081 of record JALGPY010000005.1, on the reverse strand, counting down.
GTGAATTGAAACTAAACGTGACAACGAGAATTTCCCTTAGATCGTATAGAGATCCTAGCCTTACTAAGTACAAGAATAATTTACCTCTTCGCGTGTGCCGACAAAAATAAGAGGCTACGCGAGGCTAAACCACGTTCAAGGTCCGAGCTCCTATTCCACTAACGGGTTACAATGATGAGGCCTAGGGACATAAGGATAATCATAATGTATAAGTCCTAAAGCGTCACATCCTCCCCATTAAACCCACATCTCACACACCCTCACCACGATGATAGAAACCGCAACCCGAAACTCACCGTCTCCGGCCCTCGATTCCCTCAAACCCCAGTACAATTACGATCTCCGTGGCCACCATCATGAATTGTGCACGAAATGAATACCGCCGTCAATGAAATAGTTGCTTCCACCACTCGTTTTCCGTTTAAGCTCAATTTTTTTTTATTTCATCTCTCCTTTTTTCACTCTTTTTTTTTCTTTTCTTTTTTTTTTAATTTTTTTTTCAAACTCTCTCAATATCTAAAAATGCTGCAAAAATATACCCGAGAATCATCTTCCAAAGTTAAGCAAAGAAAATACGTTAAGAGGAGGAAGTAAACAATCCAATGTATATATATCACAAGTAAAATCCATCTCCCCCTAACTCAATGAAATACACGGTCCCACCAAACAAAACCGCAAACAAATTCAAGTACACGTATGGGGATGGAGTCGTCAAAAGCTCAATCTCAATGTCCGTAGTCAAAAGTCAACATCCCCACACTAGAATATAGCCATGTCCCCTCTCAAGTAGTCAAATAGATGTAGGTTTCGTGCCTAATCCAACCGATCCTCCTACACCATGATGATGAAAAGAAACGACACCTAGCACGACCCACCAACAAAAATCAACCAACCACTTTTTCGTTCGGCTTAGATGTCACGCACTCACGGCTCTCCACACTTGTGATCCATGGTGTAATGACATGGAGCACCTCCATACCGAAGTGCGCAAGCCTACTCTCACTCACCCTCGCATCCCCTCGTAAATCACAAATGAAGCATATGAAGTATGTAAGAATGACAAGAATATATCATGAAGTACTCCCTCATCGAACCCCCTCAACAACAACTCCCTCGTGACGCACTAAAGTGGTGATTCTAAACGATCAATGGAAGGCCAAGAATCGTCACCCTAAGTCAAGAGGTTATCAAAGAATCCAAGGTTCAAAGACGGGTTTTCTAGTGGCCCTACAAGGTGAAATCTAAAAGCAGTGAGTGCTCTAATACGCATCCTCGCACAGCTGATTTGTGTGTCACTACGAGGCGGGCTGGCGACTACCTAAGACGTACACATGAACGTTCGGCTTGTTTAGCTCACACCTAGCTCAAATCTTGTAAGAAAATAAGGCACACACTTAAGATTTGAAAATCAAGTAACTGTATTAAAATAGGCAGGCACTCTCGTAAAGAAAGTCTCTCTATGCGTACTAAGGGGAACTCATATTGTCTTTCTCGGTCGCAAGTGACGCAATATGCCTAAATTCCTCACACTCCTCGATTTTACAAAATTTTAGCTTCTTTTCATTGCCCTTTCTCAATTTTTTAATTATTTTAGGTTTTTTTTTTTTTTTTTTTACATGCACGGTCTACTCGACTAACGACTCGAAATGGTGGGATGACTCAATAAAGCAAACAGAATCATGAATAATAAAGAGAAAAATAAGGACATAACTAAAAAGCTGACTACATGTGACGGGTGAATGCAAGACTCGACACTGGCTAGTGAAAAGTAAAACTCACCCCCACACTAGAATGCTTCGTTGTCCCCAACGAATTTAGAGATAAAACAAAGGGACTCGATATTCAAATGCGAGGGTCGGCGGGTCTACTCGTCCTCGATATCCGAGTTAGAACTCGAATTATACACTACCTTCCCAGGCTCCGGACTCAGTGTCAAACCTGCCATCTTTCCTATCTCATGAATCCACTGGTCCTGCATATCTACTTGGCTCCCAATAGGCGTTGGTTGCTTCGCGAATGAACCGCTCTCCTATTTGCCCGTTTCTCCTCCTCATTTACTCGATTCTCAAGTGCTAGAAATCGAGCCTCGCCTTCATTCGCGCGTTTCTCCTGTGCTTGATACCGAGACTCGGCCTTTTTATCACTGGCTATCATGAGTTTTTTTATATCCTTCAATGTGGCCTCGATACCAGCAGTGGCCTAAAGAAACTGGCTCGACTCACTTGTAGCCGGGGCCTTTCCCTTACCTACCTTTTTGGCCCCTTTTTGCGGTGGTGCCTGGCTACTCTCACCCATAATCTCAGCTGTCTTCGGTTCAGGGATCTTGTACCAAGTTCTCTCACACTTTGTGGGATGGTCCCACTCAAGATCATGCAACACGACACTGGCCTCAGTGGCCAAGTGCTTCAACAGATAACCAAATCCCGCAGCCCGGCGGTTGGTCTCCCGAAGCCTTGCCATGAAACTCCTATAAATGTGCCTCGGGACATCAATCCTCTTTCACCTAGACCAACACATCGCCATCACACACCACTCGACTCTGACATGGGTTTGGTGAGATACGCCCTCGAGCCAAGACTCCACCACTTCAACGAAGCAACGGGCCGGACGAGGCATGTACCTGGACTCCACAGTTCCTCACGTCCTGACTCCCGTGTTGGTCCCAGGACACCCCCTTCACACCTATAGCAAAGTTAGTCACTTGCTCGACTAACTCGTTGGCGTTCATCTCCATGGCGACGTCATAATGACAGGGTCCCACTAGCGTAGGCCATTGGAGTGCCTTGGCTATGGTCGCAGGAGAGAATACAAAAAATGCCTACGGGCATAAGGAACCCTAGCATCGCTCACTGCTATATCCTCTGCCTCACCATAGGACGGGGCGTTCCTATATATCTCCCACATGAGCACAGAGCTCGCATTCCCCTTGATTAACTCACCCCAGCCCGCTAGATTCTCTCGCGTCACAAATTCCTTAATTGATTTCGTCATGTCCTCGTGAAGCGGGAAACACTTCTCTACATTGGCTGCTTTGGTCACACTTTCTCTCTGGAGATATTTACCGTGAGCCTGTGCACAAATGAACCGGTAGTCACAAAATAATCCCTTACTAGGGTCAAAGTTATCACGACACTCAACCGCCCTCTCATTCCTCGCCACCGGTATCACTGTTGGCTCCGCCCGACTCAACTCGGCAGGGTCCGGGGAGTTCGGTGTAATTGTACAACCCGTACCCATTAAAGACAAGTTCTCCTCTAGGTTATAATCTTCTCCTTGTACTTCCCTCATCTCACGTAATCATACTCATCCTCGCTTTCACTCACAACTTTCCGTTTCTTACTCTTTCCCCCCGACTTATTTTTGGCCGTCGCCGCAGCTTTACTCTTTACCACAGGTTTACCCTTTGCCACGGCTTTCCCTTTATCCTTTCGACTAGACATTGGCACAAGAAAGTAGCAAAAAATTTGACAGTTAACTTAAGCTACGTGCACATTGTCAATATGTGTATACAGAAAATAAACACGTAGGCAATTAACAAATATTCCCTAGGACACTAGTCAATCGCCCTCAAACGCCGCAACTAAGCGACAACGATAAAAATGGCTTTTACTCAATTGTGCCTAGACTCGATGAAATTAAAATTGCAATACAAAGAATTGTACCTGTGGCACCAGGATTTCCGTTCTTACGGGTGCCGTTTCGCGAAAAATTTGACAAGAAAGGGTCAAAATTTGACCATCGATTTTTTTCGATTTTTTTTTCAATTGAAGTCACCTACGAGCTCCTTGCAGTGTCCGCGTCGAAACCCCGTAGACGAAATTGTCCAATTTGGCTTCAAACTCCTTGAATTTCAGATTTTTGATTCAAAACCCTAGCTGCCCTCTTTGCTGATTTCACCACCAAACACGACTTTACGCGTGGTCCTCCACCAAATTCGTACTCTTTCACTACTGGCGCTGAGGTCGCCGGCAATAGAGACGGAAGAAGGTGAGAAAGTAGGGTGTTTTTGGGATTCTCGATGTGGGTCTGAGCGACGAAAGAGAGCCGGCGTTGTTGCAGCGGTGGTGGTTATGGAGATCGTGCGGTGGTCTTGTGGGTTGAGCAGTGATGGCGGCGGTGGTGGTTTGTAGGAGCTGCGGTGATGGAGGAGAAGGGGGCGACGGGTTAGGTGTTGTTGGGGTTCTGTGAATGTTTGATCCGTGAGTTAGAAGTGCTTATTTGAGGTTTTGTTAAATGACAACAAACACCCCTTTTTAAAGTTTTAATGTATTGCAAAGAAGCCCCATCTGGCTAAACCCGTGAGTGTACAAGAGGTCTTGAGGTTGTGCGACCTCAATATGAAGTCGTAGGACCTCCCTGATAGATTCTTCTGACGGGTACCAGGTCCTGCGACCTCCTTTTGAGGTCGTGCGACCTCAGGTGCTCCAGGATGCATTCTGATTTCCGCCAGACTTGTCGTTTTCTGAATTTTGAGCTTGTATCAACTCATAATAAGCTCAACCATTATATTTTCACACCCACCCTTGTGTTCCAACGCGCCTTTGCAAGAATTATACCAGGAAGCACATGAAATTAAACTTTTTGCCACAACGTGATCACCCTACCTCCTTGAGTGATACTTTGACTTCAAATATGCTCTTTTCATGCTGAGTATATCCTCCTCGGTCTATGTGCTTTGGTTTTCACGGATCACCTCGACCTCAGGATTTCTTTTGTGCCATAAAACATTCCCAAAGTCCGGGGAATATTTTATTCTTCAATTTTAGACATTTCAAGACACGTTTTGCATTTCCGGATGCTTTTGGCCTCGTTTTACTCTTTGAGCATCCTTTTTGGCATAACTTTCTCATCCGGACTCCGATATGCGTGCTCCACCAGTCTACACAAAGCTCTCAACCACCCCCACACAATGGCACTCTTTAATTCTCGTTTTCAAAATCTCACCTCGTAATCCGTGCCAATGTGCTAGCTTTCTCTGTTCTTCAATATAATCCTTGCGTAGATCAAGACGGGGAGTCCGGGAACATAATCTTCTCCAGGTGCGTGTGTTGAGTGAGATTAGGAATGGCGTCAATCGTCAATTTCTTCATTCCGGATCCCGATACGCGTTTTAGGCTACTATTTCTCAATTCTCAATCTGTTCTTCACGCGCGCATGAAGGGGGATCCGGAATAGGCCTTTCACCTCGAAATCCTGCACATACTCATTGGAAATATTAAATCCACTCTCTCGCACCTTTCAATTAAATCAAACATAATGAAACAAACAAAACAGTATTAAAACCTAAACTACAACAATAAATAGGTTTGGTTGCCTCCCAACAAGAGCTTTGTAATTTAAGGTCGACGGCCCGACCCAGTTACCTCAAAGATAATCAACTAGCAGGAGTCGCATGGAGCCACTCAATGACTCCAATGAAATTCCCTTCCACGTACGGCTTTGCTCTCTGGCCATTTACCTTGAACCGACCCCCATTTGCATCCTCCACCTCAAGAGAACCCCATGGATAGACTGCAGTAATCGTGTAAGGACCACTCCATCTAGACTTCAACTTGCCTGGAAACAGCTTTAGCCTGGCGTTGAAGATCAACACCCTCTGTCCTATCTTGAAGTCTCTTGGTATGATGTGCTTGTCGTGCCACTGCTTTGTCCTTTCCTCATAAATTTTTGCACTCTCATACGCCATCAATCGAAATTCCTCAAGTTCAAGTAGTGCCTGTTTCCGTTGCTCACCTGAGAGCTTAGCATCCAATTTGATCTTCTCCAAGGCCCAGAACACCTTGTGCTCAAATTCAACCGGAAGATGACACGACTTCCCAAATACCAGCTGATAGGGAGACATGTCCACAGGGGTCTTGTATGTAGTTCGATAAGCCCATAGGCTGTCATCTAAGTGTAGGGACCAATCTTTGCGACCCGGATTGACTGTCTTCTCTAGAATCCCCTTTATCTCTTGGTTAGATACTTCAGCTTGTCCATTCGACTGCGGATGATAGGCTAGTGATATCTTATGTGTCTTCACCCCATATTTGCTCAAGATATTGGCAAAGACCTTGTTCACGACATGCGATCCCTCATCACTGATAATGGCCCTGGGAGTCCCAAACCGCGTAAATATGTTCTTGCGCATGAATCTCTCTACACTAGCTCCATCATTCTTGGGCCAAGACATTGCCTCTACCCCTTGGTCACATAATCCACAGCTAACAGAATATAAAGGTTACCAAGTGAAGAGGGGAATGGCCCCATGAAATCAATGTCCCATACGTCAAACGACTCCACCTCCAACACGAAATTTTGAGGCATCTCATTTCTCCTGGAAGTATTGTCTGTTCTCTAACACTGGTCACACTGCTGTACAAATAGATGAGCATCCTTATGTAAAGAAGGCCAATAAAAACCGCTTGAAGTACCTTTGCCACTGTGCGTGATTTGGTGAAGTGCCCTGCACAATTCAGTTCATGGCAATGTCTAAGAATATCCAACGTATCCGGCTCAGCTACACATCTTCTCAACACATTATCAGCTCCTAACTTAAACAGATAGGGGTCATCCCAAAAATAATGTTGTGCATCTGCGAAGAACTTCTTTTTCTGGTGGAAGGTCTTTGGGAACAATGTTGAGTTCCTTGAAATTTGCCAAGTCAGCAAACCAAGGCACAACTGCTACCACTACCATAAGCTGTTCATCTGGAAACTCTTCTCTAATTGGCACTTCTTCCTGCTTTTCATTCTCCAGTCGTGACAAATGGTCTGCAACAACATTCTCTATCCCCTTTTTATCCTTAATTATCACATCAAACTCTTGCATCAACAAAACCCACCGGATCAATCTTGGCTTGGCATCCTTCTTGGTTAGAAGATACTTGAGGGCGGCATGGTCTGTGAAAATCGTCACCTGAGAACCCACAAGATATGGAAGAAACTTTTCCAACGCAAATATGATATCCAACATCTATTTTACCGTGATAACATAATTAACCTGTGCATCGTTAAGAGTTCGACTAGCATAATAAATGACATGAGCTACCTTATCTTTCCGCTGTCCCAGAATTGCCCCCACCGCATAATCACTAGCATCGCACATGAGCTAAAACGGCAAAGTCCAGTCCGGTGTGGAAATGATGGGCGCTCTAATCAACTTCTCCTTGAGCACCTAAAAAGCTGACTTGCATTTTGCATCAAAATCAAAGACTGCATCTTTCTCCAGCAAACCAGATAGAGGCTTTGTGATCTTCAAGACATCCTTGATGAATAACCGGTAAAATCCTGCATGTCCCAAGAAACTTCTTACCTCTTTTACAGAGGTAGGGTAAGGAAGCTTCTCAATAACCTCAATTTTTGCCCGGTCCACCTCTAAGCCTTTGCTTGAAATCTTTTCCCCCAAAACTATCACCTCGGTCACCATGAAATGACATTTCTCCCAGTTGAGCACTAGGTTGGTGTCAATGAATCTATCAAGACCCCGAGCTAGCTGCTGTAGACAGTCTTCAAACCCATCACCGTATAGCGAAAAATCATCCATGAAGACTTCAAAGTTCTGCTCCATCATATCAGAGAAGATAGACATCATACACCTCTGAAATGTAGCAGATGCGTTGCATAACCCGAATGGCATGCGTCTAAAGGCGAAAGTCCCACAGGGACAAGTGAATGTCGTCTTCTCCTGATCAGCTGGCTCAATTTCTATCTGATTATAACCTGAGTACCCATCCAGAAAGCAGTAATGAGAATGACGTGCCAGCCTATCAAGCATCTGATCAACGAATGGGAGGGGAAAATGGTCCTTCAATGTGGCATCATTAAGTTTGCGGTAATCCATGCAAACTCTCCACCCAATAATGGTACGAGTGGCAATCTGATCACCTTTCTCCCATTCCACCACAGTAATACCTCCCTTGTTAGGGACACTGTACCGGGATAGTCCATGTGCTGTCGGAAATCGAGTAGATGATGCCCGCCTCCAACCAGTTAAGGACCTCCTTCTTAAACACCTCCTGTATGTGAGGGTTGAGGCGGCCCTCATATTGGACCACCGGCTTCTTATCTTCCATGAGTCGGATCTTGTGCTGGAAAACTGTGGGGATGATCCCCTTGATATCCGCTATGGTCCATCCCATAGCTGCTTTCCTTTCATGCAATACCTTGAGAAGCTGCTCCTCCTGTTCCCTGTCCAAACATGCAGACACAATCACAGGTAGAGTTTCATTAGATCCCAAGTATAAATATTTTAAATGAACATGTAAAGACTTTAATTATAAAATAGGAGCAGTAACAAGAGAAGGAGTAAGAAACTTCTTGCTTTCCTCATTAAAGAGGGGGAGGGGCTGGCGCAAGTAAACATCCAAGGCTTGCTCTTTCTCGCTGGAATCAAGTAGAGCAAGCTCCTCATATAGATGCTCCAATAAAATGTCGTCCTCCTCGTCCGGCGTGTATGCCTCCACGCCAAAGCACTGCTGATAACTCCGTTTTCGGAGTTATTTTATGCCTTTTATTTTTACGTTTTGCGTGCTCAACATGGAGAATTTGTCGTCTTTTGAGTAAATTATGCTAAAGTGTGATAATATGAGTTCATGAGCTTTACTTGTTACTTTCGGGCGTTCCTTTGTATATTTTGAGCTTTTATTGTATATGATCGCGGGTTGTGTTTTCGTGTTGTGATTCGCAAGAAAACAGGGCTCGGAGGATCATGCGGGAGATGGAAACGAGCTTCATAAGCAAGGAACTCAAAGAAAAAGTCAAAGGAAGCAAGGAATTCAAAGAAGAAGTCAAAGGAAAAAGTGCAGAACAGGTCTTCGTACGAAGACAAATGTCTTCGTACGAAGAGAATGGACTTAGCCAAATTTTCAAGCTTTGAAGATCTCTTCCCAAACATGCATGCAGTACTTACATAGGAAGACCTTCGTACGAAGAGGAATTGTCTTCGTACGAAGACTCTTCGTACGAAGACATCGCTGGAAAACGTAGATCTTTTGGGGATTTTGCGTAGTTTATCCAAACTTTGTACTATTGTTATGGAAACGTATTTAAGTGTTTTAGGTCGAAATTTTCAGTAGTTCTAGACGTTAGAAACATATTTTGGAGAGCAAGAAGCAATTGCAAGAGCTTGGGAGCTTTGGATCACTCGTTTGGATTCTCAACTCTTCCTCTTTCTTAGTTTTTGCTTATGAAACTTAAGAAACTCGTTGTTTTTAGTATGAATCGTAGTAGCTAAACCCTTTTTGCTGGGAATTCTCGTTTGGTGTAGCTAGGGTTTGATATAAACATGATGTTTTGAGATTGTGATTCATGGTTTTAACTTAATCTTTCGTGTTCTTTCATTATTATGGATTGTTTATGGTTTTGTTCTCATTATTTTTTGCGAGTAGCTAACGTAAGAATAATCTTAATTAACATTCACGTGGTAACTCCGTGATAGTTAGTCGGTATATTGAATAATCCACCTAGTCGAATCAATATTTGGTAACTCGATATTGTTAACTAGGATCGTTAGAGTAGAATTGTGATTCCTAATGCATGCTTAAAAGAAAAATAGACTTGGTAACTCGGTATATTTTGGTTTTAAGTATAGATAATTTTCTTGGTAACTCGGTAAGTTTTACATTGCTCGATTAATAGTGAAATACACGTGGTTGTTTTACGAATCAAAACATAAGTTTAGATCAAACTAGTGAACCTAGAGAATTCCCGGTATTTATCCTCGTATTAGAAAAGTCATAAACTCACTCTTTATTAATCGTGACCTACTCCACTCGATTAATTGAGAATCTTGCATTTTATTTCAGTAGAATTAGAACAAAACACAACTTCGCGACTTGCCCACATAAGGTTTAAGATAATAACTAGTTTAACAAAGTCCCTTGGGTTCGATAACCCGGATTTCCGGATATTAATACACACGACAACCATACACTTGTGGTTAGATCGTGTCAAGTTTTTGGCGCCGTTGCCGGGGACCTTCGGCTAAATTAGTTATAATTCCTAGCCTTATGGATTTTAATTTTTTGTTTATATCTGTTACTCACCTACGTTTTGTGTATTTGTGATTTCAGATTGATTTGTACGGTGCATGGCCCGTTCTAGAGACGAGCCTTTGTATCCAACATTTGAAAATCCGGAATCCTTATTGAGAGCACAGCGTAGAGACAAGAGGAATTCAAGCTCAGTCACCATGGATGATCAAACTAGAGCTGAGTTTGAAAGGATTCGCAAAAATGTGCAAGATGCGGAAGCAGCTAGAGCAGCTGTTGTAGAGGATGCAGCAAATAGACCACGGGAAAATGAGCAGCTTAGGGATCAAATGGATGAGATGTAGGAAATGATTGATCGCTTGGACCCCCCAAATCCATAACCACGTCCTGGTGTGGGGGCACAAGTGGCGAACATCGGTGGGAACAATGATGGGAATAATGGGGGAAACAACAGGCAGAACGCCGAGGCACCGATTAACAATGCCGAGATTGAAGAACGTCCTATGGTGGATTATTTCAGGACTTCTCCAGCATGTTACCAACCTACCATTGTCAGGCCGCAGATCAATGCACAACACTTCGAGCTTCGCCAGCATATGATTAATATGGTACGTGATGAGTGCGCGTTCAACGGAGCTCCAGGAGATGATCCCAACCACCACCTACTGGTACTCGAGAAGATTACATCTACCTTGCACGATCAACGAGTCTCAGATGAAACAGTTAAGCTCTTACTGTTTCCTTTCTCTTTATCTGGAAAAGCCAAGAAGTGGCTTATGGAACTACTATCAGGGAGCATAGTTACATGGGCAGACTATTGTCATGAGTTTCTGAGGAAGTATTTGCCACCATCCAGATTTGCTCAACAGATTGTTGAAATTGCAAATTTTACTCAGGAGGAAAACGGCTCATTGGCAGATGCTTGGAGAAAGTTCAGCCAAATTCTCCGCAGATGTCCGAATCATGGGGAGCCATGGCACAAGCTCTTCCATTATTTCTACACTGCATTAGACAAGGAGACAGCTGATCAGTTGGATATGCTAGCTGGAGGTAACTTTATGGGGCTTGGGGCGCAGCGAGCTCAAGATTTGCTGAACAACGTGTCGAAGAGAGAGACTACAAGAGCTGAAACTCGTAGGTACTCCAAACCGGGGTATGCAGCCTTAGTCAACAAGATGGAATCTATGGTAAACAAGATGGAATCCATGACCTCAGCATTTCACGGGATGCTACCTCCATCACAGAAGCATATGGGTGAAATACTAGCAGATAAGAGCCATGGATACAATAATAGTGTTGAAGAGGTGAATTTTATGAGACAGCAGCAATGGCCCAACACATATCATCCCAACAATCGCAATCACCCCAACTTCAGCTATGCCAATCCAAACAGTGGATTATATGCACCCGGTCAGAGGCTAAATGTTCCATACCAAGCGCAAAGGCAGGATCCACAGCAGCGGGCTCCACAAAATGAAGACCAAGAGACAAATGCTTTATTGAGGAAGCTACTGGCTAATCAAGACAGGTTGGAGAGCATTGTCTCATTACAAGCCTCAGTGAAGAGCCATGAGACTCAGATTGGGCAAATTGCCAATCAGAATATCAAACTTCCACCGGGCATACTTCCAGAAAACACCATCACGCCTAATGAGCATGTGAATGCAATCACAATTCGCAGTGGCATCACTACTAAGGATCCTCCATATCCTAGCCACGCGCGAGAAGAAGCAACTAAGGAAACAGAGAAGGCGTTGGATGAAGCAATTCCCGTGCCTACCGTGATTCCCCAATCGAAGTACACGAGCACGAAGTCGGAAGAGAAGCAAAATACAAAAGAGTACAGCATGCGTGTGCCATACCCGCAAAGGTTGAAGAGTCAAGAGGATGCTAAGCACTTCAAGAAATTTGTGGATATTTTCAAGAAGTTGCATATCAATATCCCCTTTGCGGAGGCCATTTCACAAATTCCCAAGTATGTCAAATTCCTTAAGGACCTCCTCTCCAATAGGAGGCGCGTGGATGATTTTGAAATTGTGACCCTGAATGAGGAATGTAGCGCTGTAGTGCAAAAAGCGTTGCCCAAGAAGATGAAAGATCCAGGTGGTTTCATTATTCCTGTGACATTGGGAGATGTGTTCCATGATAGAGCGTTATGCGATCTTGGCGGAAGCATCAATTTGATGCCCACATCAGTATTTGAGCAACTTGGAGTATGGGATCCAAAACCTACTCGTATGTGCTTACAGATGGCTGACCGTACTATCAAACGACCACGGGGTGTTTTGGAAGATGTGCTTGTGAGATTCGAAGGACTCATCTTCCCTGCAGATTTTGTAATCCTAGACATGGATGCTGATGATGATGTCCCACTCATATTGGGACATCCATTCCTTGTCACGGGAAAGACTATTATTGATGTTGCCAGTGGAGAGTTTACGATGCGTATAAACGATGAGAAGGTGGCCTTCAATGTCTTTGAAGCTATGAAATTTTCTGCATATGCAGTGAGTGAGCAGTGTTTTGGTGTGGAGGCATACACACTGGATGAGGAGGACGATATCTTATTGGAGCACTTGTATAAGGAGCTTGCTCTACTTGACTCGAGTGAAAAAGAACAAGCTATGGAAACTAGCTGGCGTCCACCCCTACCCCTATTTCATGAGGGAAGAAGGAAGATTCTTACTCCTACTCTTGTTACTGCTCCGATTTTAGAATTAAAGCATTTACCGGCTCATTAAAAAAATCTATACTTGGGATCTAATGAGACTTTACCTGTGATTGTTTCTGCATGTTTGGACAGGGAACAGGAGGAGCAGCTTCTCAAGGTATTGCAGGAAAGGAAAGCAGCTATGGGATGGAATATAGCAGATATTAAGGGCATCAGCCCCACAGTTTGCCAGCACAAGATTCGTCTTATGGAGGATAAGAAGCCGGTAGTTCAATATCAGCGCCGCCTCAACCCTCACATGCAGTAGGTGGTAAAGAAAGAGGTGCGTTAATGGTTGGAAGCAGGTATCATCTACCCGATTTCCGACAGCACGTGGACTAGCCCGGTACAGTGTGTCCTTAAGAAGGGAGGTATAACTGTGGTGGAAGGGGAAAAAGGTGATCAGATTGCCACTCGTACTGTTACTGGGTAGAGAGTTTGCATGGATTACTGCAAAATCAATGATGCCACGTTGAAGGATTACTTTCCCCTCCCATTTGTGGACCAGATGCTTGATAGGCTGGCACGTCATTCGCATTACTGCTTTTTGGATGGATACTCAGGGTATAATTAGATAGCGAGTGAGCCAGCTGACTAGGAGAAGACGACATTTACTTGTCCTTATGGGACCTTTGCATTTAGACGCATGCCCTTTGGACTATGCAATGCACCTGCCACATTTCAGAGGTATATGATGTCTATCTTCTCCGACATGATGGACCATAATTTCGAAGTCTTCATGGATTATTTTTCACTTTACGGTGATGGGTTCGAAGACTGTCTATAGCAGCTAGCTCGGGTACTGGACAGATGTATTGACACCAACCAAGTGCTTAACTGAGAGAAGTGCCATTTCATGGTGACCGAGGGGATAGTATAGGGGCACAAGATATCAAGCAAAGGCTTAGAGGTAGACCGGGCAAAAATTGAGGTGATTGAGAAGCTTCCTTACCCTACATCTGTCAAAGGGGTACGGAGTTTCTTGGGACATGCAGGTTTCTACCGGCGTTTCATTAAAGACTTTTCGAAGATCACAAAGCCTTTGTCTGGATTGCTTGAGAAGGATGTCGTCTTTGATTTCAATGAAGAGTGCAAGTCAGCTTTTGATTTGCTCAAGAAAAAGCTGATCAGCTCACCCATTACAGCCACACCAGACTGGACCTTGCCGTTTGAGCTTATGTGTGATGCTAGCGACTATGCGGTGGGAGCAGTACTGGGACAGCGGAAAGACAAGGTAGCTCATGTCATTTACTATGTTAGTCGTACTCTTAATAATGCACAGGTTAACTATGCCACCACGGAGAAAGAGATGTTGGCTATCATCTTCGCGTTGGACAAGTTTCGTCCATATCTTGTGGGTTCCCAGGTGACAATTTTCACGGACCATGCAGCCCTCAAATATCTTCTTACTAAGAAGGATGCAAAGCCAAGATTGATCCGGTGGGTTTTGTTAATGCAAGAGTTTGACGTGGTAATCAAAGACAAGAAGGGGGTAGAGAACGTTGTTGCAGACCATTTGTCACGACTGGAGAATGAAAAGAAAGAAGATGTGCCAATTAGAGAAGATTTTCCAAATGAACAACTTATGGTAGTGGTAGCAGATGTGCCTTGGTTTGCTGATTTGGCAAATTTCAAGGCACTCAACATTGTCCCAAAAGACATGACCTTCCATTAGAAAAAGAATTTCTTCGCAGATGCACGACGCTATTTTTGGGATGACCCCTATGTGTTCATGTTAGGAGCTGATAATGTGTTGAGAAGATGTGTGGAGGAGCCAGACACGTTGGATATTCTTAGACATTGCCATGAAGTGAATTGCGGAGGACATTTTGGCAAAACGCGCACGGTGGCTAAGGTACTTCAAAGTGGCTTTTATTGGCCTTCTTTACATAAGGATGCTCATTAATTTTTACACCAGTGTGACCGGTGTCAGAGAACCGGCAATATCTCCAACCGAAATGAGATGCCTCAAAATTTCGTGTTGGAAGTAGAGCCCTTTGACGTGTGGGACATTGATTTCATGGGACCATTCCCTTCTTCACTTGGAAATCTTTATATACTGTTAGCTATGGATTATGTGACAAAGTGGGTAGAGGCAATGGCTTGTCCCAATAATGATGGAGCTACTGTAGAGATATTCGTGCGTAATAACATATTCACGCGGTTTGGGACTCCCAGACCCATTATCAGTGATGAAGGATCGCATTTTGTGAATAAAGTCTTTTCCAATGTTTTGAGCAAATATGGGGTAAAGACACATTAGATATCACTAGCCTATCATCCGCAGTCGAATGGGAAAGCAGCAGTTTCTAATCGAAAGATAAAAGGGATTCTAGAGAAGACAGTCAATCCGGGACGCAAAGATTGGTCCCTGCATTTAGATGACAGTTTATGGGCATATAGGACTGCATACAAGACCTCTTTAGGCATGTCTCCCTATCATCTAGTATTTGGGAAGTCGTGTATCTTCCGGTGGAACTTGAGCACAAGGCATTCTGGGCCTTGAAGAAGATCAATTTGGACTCTAAGCTCTCAGGTGAGCAACGGAAGCAAGCATTACTTGAACTTGAGGAATTTCGATTGATGGCATATGAAAGTTCAAAAATTTATAAGGAAATGACAAAACAGTAGCATGACAGGCACATCATCCTGAGAGACTTCAAGGTCGGACAGAGAGTGCTGATCTTCAATGCAAGACTAAAGCTGTTTAAAGGAAATTTGAAATCTAGATGGAGTGGTCCCTACAAGATTACTGCATTTTGTCCATGGGTTCTCTTGAGGTGGAAGATGCAAGTGGGAACAGATTCAAGGTAAATGGTCAGAGAGCAAAGCCGTATGTGGATGGGAATTTCATTGGAGTCATTGAATGGCTCCATGCAACTCCCGCTATTTGATTATCTCTGAGGTAACTGGGTCGGGCCGTCGACCTTAAATTACAAATCGCTTGTTGGGAGGCAACCCAACCTATTTATTACTGTAGTTTAGGTTTTAATACTGTTTTGTAATTTTTATTCCGGTTGATTTATTTTATAGGTGCGAGAGAGTGGATTTAATATTTCCAATGAGTATGTGCAGGATTCCGAGGTGAAAGGCCTATTTCAGATCCCCCATCTTGATGCGTGTGTGCGAAACAGAGTGAAAATTGAAGAATTGCAGCCTAAAATGCCTATCGGGATCCGAAGTGAAGGAATTGAAGATTGAATCCATTCCTATACTTATTCAACACACGCACCTGGGGAAGATCATGTTCCCGGACTCCCAGTCTTGATATACGCGAGAAATTTATTGATGAACGGAGAAAACTAGCACGTTGCCACGGATCACGAGGTGATATTTTGAAGACGAGACTAAAAACAGAATTGAACAGTGCCAATGTGTGGGGGTGGTTGAGAGCTTTCTTTAGACAGGTGGATCGCGCATATCGGAGTCCAGATGAGGAAGTTACGCCAAAAAGGATGCTCAAGAGAGTAAAACGAGGCCAAAAGCATCCGGAAATGCAAAACGTGCCTTGCAATTCGTGAAATTGACGAATGAAATATTCCCCGGATTTTGGGAGTGTTTTAGGGTAAAAAGGGAGTCTCGAGTTCGAGGAGATCCTTAGGAAAGCAAAGGCACGATCGGATACGTGAAAATATATCAAAAATGATGTTTTTGGCAGCTGCAGGATTCTCTTCGTACGAAGAGAATTGTCTTCGTACGAAGACATTTAACTTAGAAAAACTTTTGGCTCTGAATTTTTTCTTCCCAGAACACCTTGCAGTACTTGTCTGGGAAGACCTTCGTACGAAGAGAATTGTCTTCGTACGAAGACAACCGCTGATTTGACTATCTTGCCCAGTCCGAACAAGAGAGAAAGGGGTTAATTAGAGGGGGGTAAAAAGGACTTTTTTCCGATGCTTTCAAGTCTAAACATCATCTGGTTCCACTCTCCCTCCATACGCACGAAGCAGCTTCTTCATCCTCCTCCATAACCGAACCTTAACTCTTTCTCTCCAAAATCAAATCTTCACCAAGTCCAACAAGAAGACGAGGGTTTTGCTCGAATTTCAGAGGGGATCAAGGTTTGGTAGGGGATTTTGAGTGAGAGTGAAGCACGAGAGAGAAATCTGTGGGAGAAAAGTTAGGGTTTTGGGCCTAGATTTGAAAATTGGGCAACTTGGAGCTTGATTCAGCTTTCGGTCAAGAAGCCAACCTCGACGGGGACATCACAAGGAGTACGGTGCATCATTCGATTCAAATTTTCAATAAAAAACTTCGGCGACCTCCAAAACGATCTTTCTTGCCGAAGTTTCTGCAATTTTGTGCTCGTAAGACTTGCTCTGGGCACGTAGGTATTCTCTAAACTAGCAATTTCAATACTCGAGTCTTATGAACAATTGAGTAAAAGCCCGATTTTGTTTTTGTTACGCTTAGTAGCGTGCTTTGGGGGCGATTGAATAAAGTCCTAGGATTGAGTGCTATAAGTTGCTTACATGTTTAATTACTGCAAACACTTCTTCTCACGTGCACGAGTTGAATTTCTTGTTTTGACTTGAATTTGAGCATTATAATGGCGGGTGGAAAGAAAAGAAAGATGGGTGAGGGTACATCTCAAGAGGCATCTGGCTCGGGTGAGCCTCAGTTAGAAATACCACCTATACCCCAGTACCCTATTTTGAACACCCCTCTCACGGCTAAACGGGGAATTGTAGGTCGACGAACGGCGAAAGTGAACTTGAGAGAGAGTAGTGTTGGGCCCGCATGCTTTGATAGTTATCGATTTGTTACATTCGAGGCCCATATAGACTCGCGTAAGGACACTTACTTGACAAAGAATGGGCAGCCCGAGAAAGAGTTTCAATTGCACGAGGACATGCCTTAGGCAATAAAGAACATTTTTGAGCGTGAGAAGCTAACCAATTGGTTCAAGCTTGTAGGGCAGTTTAGTTCTCACATAGCGCATGAGTTTTGCCTCAATTTGAGGTATGCGAGAGATGGTGAGAGCCAGGACCCCCGTCTTGTCTATTGTCGGAACAAGTGAATAGTCTTCACGCCAGAGACTATTGGCTTGGCCATGGGGTTCCCCCGTTTGAGAGAGGCTTGTGGCTACGAGGCCACTATCCGTAGTGAGGGTATTTGGTATCGTGTCAATGCGTTTTTCTTTGCAAAGTGAGTAGACCCGTGGGATAGGAGAGGGGATGTGCCTCAGTGGAAGGCTGGAAAGAACTACTATAGGCCTGAGGCGAGGTGGTGTTGCGAGTTGCAAGAGAATTGGGTTCTGGGAATCACACAGAACCCCCATTACTCTTTCCGCCTATCTGTCTTGGCTCTCTGTCTCTACACCGGGGTTCGGGTAGATATCCCTAGGTTGATTTGGGAGAATTGCTTGGAGAGAGTGTCAAGGAATAACAAGTTGGGTCCCGACCATACTTGTTTGCTGACTCATTTAGCCAAGATCGCAGAAATATCAATTGGGAGGGACATGGACCTGAAAAGGTTCACTGCTAGGAAATGGCATAGGTTTGATGAGTCGGCCAAAAAAAGGGAAAAGGTAGGAAGATGAACACCTCTCGGTTTGACAACCAAGTTGCTTATAACCACTTGAAGGCAGAGATGGCCCGGGATACACTTGAGAGAAGACGCTAGTTTTACCATACTAGGGAAAATCAGGCGAAGTTGGGTAGCTTAATCCAGATGGTGGGCCAGTGAGTTATTCAGTCTAGTGGTCAGGCGGCGGAGGAGTTTGTTCCACCAGTCCCGATGGCGGATTCGTGGTTTCAGGAAGCCGAATTTGAGTATCCGGTTCCACCGAGTCAGGACGAGTTAGAGTTGGAAGAAGAGGATGATTAAGAGGAGTAGGATGAGGAAGATGAGTAGTGGAGAGTGCCCTTATTCTAGGATTGTTGAGTCCTCGTTTCATTGTTGAGGACAACGATGCATCCTAGTGTGGGGGTGGGTAAGACCCTTTTTACTAGTCAGTTACCGAGTCTTTGCATAGCCCGTGTCGCAATTAGTTAGGAATTTTGGTTATGTCCTTATTTTCTTCTTTATTATTCATATTTTTGCGTGCACGTTTTTATTATTATTGAGTCGTCCCACCAACATATCGAGTCAGTAGTCGAGTTGGCCGTGCATGTAAAAAAAAGTAAAAATTTGAAAAAAAACAATTAATTAAAAATTTGAGAAAGGGCAATCAAAAGAAACTGAAAATTTGGTAAAATCGAGAAGTGTGAGATTTTTAGGCGTAGGGCATGATTTGCGATCGAGAGTGACAATGTGAGTTTCCCCTAGTAAGTATAGAGAAGCTTTCTCTACGAGAATGTGTGCCTATTTTGCAGACGAACTTAATTTTCAAATCTAAAGTGTGTGCCTAGTTTTCTTACAAGAGTTGAGCTAGGTGTGAGCTAAACAAGCCGAACGTTCTTGTGTACGTCTTAGGTAGTCGCCAACCCGCCTCGTAGTGGCACACAGAACATCTGTGCGAGGTGTGTATTAGAGCACTCACTGCTTATAGAACTTACCCAGTAGGACCACTAGTAAACCTTGTTTTGAACCTTGGGTTCTTTGATAACCTCTGGACTTAGGGTGACGATTCTTTGCCTTCATCATTGATTGTTTAGAATCACCGCTTTAGTGTGTTACGAGGGAGTTGTAGTTGAGGGGGTTCGATGAGGGAGTACTTCATGATATACTTGTGTGAGTCTTACATATCACATATGCTTCATTTGTGATTTTCGAGGGGAATGCGAGGGTGAGTGAGAGTAGGCTTGCGCACTTTGGTGTGGCGGTGTCCCATGCGTTACATCATGGACATAGTTGTGGAGAGCCGTGAGTGTGTAACATCTAATACACACAAAAATTGGGTTGGGTGAACTTAATTGGTGGATCGTGCTAGGTACCAGATTTTACTCATCATGGTGTGGGAGGTTTGGTTTGATTAGGCACGAGACATATATCCGATTGGCTACATGAGAGGGGAAAGGATAACATTTGAGTGTGGGGGTGTCGACTTTTGACTTCGGACATCGAGATTGAGCTTGCGACGACTCCATCCCCACACATGTGCTTTATTTTGTAGAGGCTTAGTTTGTTACACCAGGGATTTCATCGATTTAGGGGCAGATGAACTTATTTGTGATACATATTCATTGACTTGGTTATTTCCTCCCACAATCATCTTATTTTGGCTTGACGCTTCGAAGACCACTCGGGATTTATATTGTGGAAATTGTGCAGAAATATGAGAGAATTAAAAAAAAAAAAAATCAGAGAGAAAGAGAAAAAAAGGAGAGTTGAATAAAGGAAGAATGGGAAGCTTATTGGAAGATCGAGTGGAGAAGCAACTAGTTCACTAACGGGAGGTTCTATCTTATGCATCATTCATGACGGTGGCTGCGGAGATCGTAATTGTACCGGGGTGTGAGGGGATCGAGGGCCGGAGATGGTGAGTTCAAGGCTTGGTTTCTATCATTGTTGTGAGGGTGTGTGAGATGTGGTATTTGTGCGAATGTACGCTTTAGGAATAGTGCTTAATTATTATCCTTTTGTCCCTAAAGCCTCATCATTGTAAACCCGTTAGCGGATTAGGAAGCTCGGACCTTGAACGTGGCTTAGCCTAGCGTAGCCTCTTATATTGTGGCACACATGAAGAGGTAATGAATTCTTGTACATAGTAAAGCTAGGTTCTCTATACTAGCTAGGGGAGATTCTCGTTGTCGAATTTGGTTTCAACTCATGCCTTGTATCTAGATTTCTCATCGCTTCGTGGTAACCGGTTTAAGCTAATGGAGATTGCCCAATCTCGCAAAAGAAAAAGAAAAAAGTGTTATTTCGATACTTTCATTGTGAATATTGCATTTGCATATAGGTGCATTGTGTATAATCGAGTCGTGTCGACTAGTAAAAGGGTGGTTTGTGGTTTGATCTAACTCGGACAAGTATGCAATTGATGACGGTTTTATATCCAATGAAAGGTGGTAGTATGCAAATGACGTAGGGAAGTTATGCAATGATAAATTGGTTTGGTATGCAAAGTTGGATTGATTGCGGGAAAGTGAGAGGATTGTTGGCTTGAGAAGTTTAATTGACTTGTGGAAATTTCTCGGGAAGAGAAAAAGGTAGTGTGGGGGTAGTTGATAACTCCGTTTTTGGAGTTATTTTATGCCTTTTATTTCTACGTTTTGCGTGCTCAACATGGAGAATTTGTCGTCTTTTGAGTAAATTATGCTAAAGTGTGATAATATGAGTTCATGAGCTTTACTTATTAAATCCGGGCATTTCTTTGGATATTTTGAGCTTTTATTGTGATATGATCGCGGGTTGTGTTTTCCTGTTGTGATTCGCATGAAAACAGGGCTTGGAGGATCATGCGGGAGATGGAAACGAGCTTCGGAAGCAAGGAACTCAAAGAAAAAGTCAAAGGAAGCAAGGAATTCAAAGAATAAGACAAAGGAAAAAGTGCATAAACAATGTCTTCATACGAAGAGAATGGACTTAGCCAAATTTTCAAGCTTTGAAGATCTCTTCCCAAACATGCATGCAGTACATACATAGGAAGACCTTCGTACGAAGAGGAATTGTCTTCGTACAAAGACTCTTCGTACGAAGAGAAATGTCTTCGTACGAAGACATCGCTGGAAAACGCAGATCTTTTGGGGCTTTTGCGTAGTTTATCCAAACTTTGTACTATTGTTATGGAAACGTATTTAAGTGTTTTAGGTCGAATTTTTCAGTAGTTCACGACGTTAGAAACATCTTTTGGAGAGAAAGAAGCTATTGCAAGAGCTTGGGAGCTTTGGATCACTCGTTTGGATTCTCAACTCTTCCTCTTTCTTAGTTTTTTCTTATGAAACTTATGAAGCTCGTTGTTTTGAGTATGAATCGTAGTAGCTAAACCCTTTATGCAGGGAATTCTCGTTTGGTGTAGCTAGGGTTTGATATAAACTCGATATTGTTAACTAGGATCGTTAGAGTAGAATTGTGATTCCTAATGCATGCTTAAAAGAAAAATAGACTTGGTAACTCGGTATATTTTGGTTTTAAGTATAGATAATTTGCTTTGTAACTCGGTAAATTTGACATTGCTCGATTAATAGTGAAAGAAACGTTGTTGTTTTACGAATAAAAACATAAGTTTAGATCAACCTAGTGAACCTAGAGAATTCCCGATATTTATCCTCGTATTAGAAAAGTCATAAACTCACTCTTTGTTAATCGTGACCTACTACTCCTCTCGATTAATTGAGAATCATGCATTTTTATTTTAGTAGAATTAGAACAAAACACAACTTTGCGACTTGCCCACATAAGGTTTAAGTTAATAACTAGTTTACAAAGTCCCTTGGGTTCGATAACCCGGATTTCCGGATATTACTACACACGACAACCATACACTTGTGGTTAGATCGTGTCAACTGCTCACTCACCGCATACGCGGGAAACTTCATAGCCTCAAATACATTGAAGGCCACCTTATCATCGTTGATCCACATAGTCAGCTCTCCTTTGGCCACATCAATGAATGTTCTCCCCGTGGCCAGGAATGGGCGGCCCAAAATAAGGTGAACATCATCGTCGACCTCCATATCTAATATCACAAAATCAGCAGGGAAGATGAGTCCTTCAACTCTCACTAGTACATCCTCTAACACGCCCCTTGGGCGTTTGATGGTACGATCAGCCATGTGCAAGCACATCCTGGTAGGTTTAGGATCTCCCACACCAAGCTGCTGAAAAACCGATGTGGGCATCAAATTGATACTTTCACCAAGATCACATATTTCCCTCCCATGAAAAGCACCACCCAATATAATAGGAATGATGAAACCACCCGGATCTTTCATCTTCTTTGGTAACGCCTTTTGCACAACGGCGCTGCACTCCTCATTCAGAGTCACGGTTTCAAAATCATCCATGCGCCTCCTATTAGAGAGGAGGTCCTTTAGAAATTTTGCGTATTTGGGAATTTGTGAAATTACTTCCGCGGAGGGGATATTTATGTGCAACTTCTTGTAGATATCAACAAACTTATTGAAAAGCTTGGCATCCTCTTGACTATTTAATCTCTGCGGATATGGCACACGCACACTATAATCTTCCTTTGGTTTAGGCTTCTCCTCCGAATTCCTACTCGTGTCCTTTGATTGGGGAATCACGGTAGGCACGGGAATTTCTTCATCCAATGCTTTTTCGGTGGCCTTGGTTGCCTCAGCTCGCGCGTGGGTAGGATATGGAGGATCCTTAGTGGTGGTCCCACTGCGAGTAGTGATAGCCTTCAATTGCTCAGGTGGAGTGATTGTGTTAGAAGGTAACATCCCCGTTGGAAGTCGAGTATTTTGATTAGCTATCTGGACAATCTGTGTCTCATGGCTCTTCATCGTGGCTTCCATCGCGACAATCTTGCTCTATATTTTATCATTGCTAGCTAACAGTTTCCTCAACAACGAGTTCGTATCTTGTTCTTCTGATTGTGGACCCTGCTGTTGTGGAACTTGTCTTTGCGCTTGGTATGGAACATTTGGCATTTGACTTGGTGCGTATAATCCACTGCTCGGATTGGCATAGCTGAAATTGGGGTGGTTACGGTTATTCAGATGATATGTGTTAGACCATTGCTGTTGTTGTGGTTGACCCATGTAGTTCACGTCTTCAATACCATCTCCATATCCCTGATTTGCATCTGCTACCATCTCACCCACTGATTTCACCTGTGCCGATGGATTCATATTACTGAAAGCTGAATTCATCACTGCCATCTAATGTTCGAATTTTGGTTCCACCACGAACTCAATTTTACTAACCAATGCTCCATCAGATTTTGTGTTTCTACAAGTTTCAGACCTCGTGGACTCATGTTTTGCCACATTATCCAGCAGATACCGGCATCTCTGTAGCCCTAGGCCCATAAAATTGCCATGAGCCATCATATCCAGTTCATTTGCAGTCTCTCTGTCTAGGGCATTATAAAAATAGTGCAAAAATTTGTACCATGGCTCTCCGTGAGTGGGGCATCTACAAAGGAGCTAGTTGAACTTTCTCCACGTGTCTCCTAAAGAATCATCTTCGTGTTGCGCAAATTTTGTTATATCAGCCATCCGTTGAGAAACCTTGGATGGCGGAAGATACTTCCTGAGAAATTCCTTGCAACACTCTGCCCATGTAACGATACTCCCTGCTGGAAGTTCCATAAGCCATGTCTTTGCCTTTCCCGATAAGGAGAAGGTAAAAAGCATGAGCTTTATCGTCTCGAGTGGAACTCTCTGATCATACATAGTGGAGGTAATCTGCTCGAAATTGAGCAAGTGTTGATGCGGATCATCACTTGGGGCTCCAGTGAATGAGCCTTCATCTCGAACCATGTTGATCAATGGTTGGCATATTTCGAAATGCGCGGCGTTAATCTGGGGCCTGACAATAGTGGGTTGATACCCCTCCGGTGTAGTTCTGAGGTAATCCACCAAAGGACGCTCATCCTCCTCAGCATTATTCACCTGTGCCGCCACGTCCTGTGCATTATTTCCTCCATTAATATTGTTCCCCCCGTTGTTATTATTACCTCCATCGTTTCTCACTTGTACCCCCACACCAAGACGTGGTTGTGGATTTGGAGGGTTCAAGCGAGCCATAGCAGGTTGCATCTCGGTCAACTGAGCTCTGAGCTCCTCAGCTTCCCTTGCTCTATTTCGAGCATCTTCCACAGCTGCAACTCTAGCTGCTTCCGCATCTTGCATACCTTTGCGGATTCTCTCAAACTCAGCTATGGTTTCAGCATCCATGGTAACTGAGCTTGATTTCCTCATGTTTCTACGTTGTGATCGTAATAGGGATTCCGGGTGTACAAGTGTAGGGTGTAAAGGCCTGTCTCTAGAACAGGACATGCACCGCACAAGCTAACCTGAAATCACAGATAACACAAAACTTAGGTGAGAATTAGATATAAACAGAAAAGTAAAATCCCTAAGGCTAGGAATTATAACTAATTTAGCCGAAGTTCCCGGCAACGGCGCCAAAAACTTTACACGCTCCTACCGCAAGTGTACGGTTGTGGAGTGAAGTAATAGATAAGATTAGGGGTTGTCGTGTCCCAAGAGACTTCTCGTAAATTATTTAAGAATAAATAACCTTATGTGGGCTAGAAAGTTGATTTGATTGTTCTAATTCTACTAATCAAAAGACGAACTAAAATATTGATTCACGCTTTGAACTACGCGAGAGATGATTTAAGAGATGATATGGAGACAAATACCGGGTTTCCTCTACTGGATCACTAAGGTTACTACGAATATCCGTTTTGAATCACGAAACAATAATACGTTACTCATGTAAATGAAGCAATTTTTAACTTACCGAGTTACCAAGCAAGCAATCTATGCCTAGAATCGATTCAAACCGAGTTACCAAATTCAATTCAATCCTAGACATGCATTAATTCTCATAATTGTACCTTTTTGTCATAGTTAACATTATCGAGTTACCAAACAATGATAAAACTAGGTGAATATTTCAAGTTTCCGAATAACATTCACGGAGTTACCACATGAACACTAATTAAAATCAATCCTACGTGACTTCAAACGCAAGAGAGATGAAGATAATCACATAAACTACTAATAACAAGAGAATAACGTATCTAATTAAGTTAAAACATGAATCGAAACATCAAAACGTGTATTTCATAAAACCCTAGCTACCAAACGAGGATACCGATAATAAAACTTATTTAGACATGAGTTCTAACATAATCTCAATGTTTTTCATCAACGAAACGCTAAGAATAATGAAGAAGAAGAGATAAAGAAATCCAAACGGATGAAATCCAAGCTCCAAAGTGCTCCCAAGCTCCAAGAACGTTGTTCGTAATGTCTAATCTTCAAAAATACGACCTAAACATGTCTAAGTAGGTTTACCAAGTGTTTGCAACTAATTAGAAGTAATTACACAAAGTTCCCGACAATTTTCAAAAAGTTGTGCTGCGCACCAGGTTGTGCGACCTCCATTCCAGGTCGTGCGACCTCTGGAAACGGCAAGAGGAGGTCGTGTGACCTCTGAATAGGTCTTGCAAGACCTGTGTCCTTTTTTCCTGCATGCTGTCTTCTGACCCGCAGGTCCTGCGACCAGAGATTGAGGTCCTGCGACCTCTGGTAACTCTCCACCAGGTCTTGTGACTTCTGATCAGGTCGTGCAGGACCTCCTTCCAACTATATTGCCATCTGTCCTAACTTTCTCAGGCCGTGCGACCTTTGAGTGAGGTTGTGGGACCTCCCATGAACTTGGCAAAAATCGGAACTTCGTCCCCTCGTAGCGCATGCCTTCGAATCACTTCCCGAGCATCGACCCATCACTTGATCCTCCATTTTGAGCTCTCCACATGCTCAATGCTCGTAAGGTCTTCTCATGTGCCTCTCGAGCACTCGAATCATTGTCTCTTGCTTTCATTCTCAAATCTCGAGCTCGCCTTAGTTTTCGAAGTTCGTTTCCTCGATCCACTTGCTCCTCGAGTGCTCCGTTTCTGAAAAACACAACACGAACACCCCGCGAAGATCAAATGTGACAAAATAGGATAAAAAAAAGGTTAAATGATGTTGAAAACGCCCGGACTTCACATTCATAGCTCATGAACTCATTATCAACAATTAAAGCATGATTTACTCGAAAAGACGCTAAATTCTCTATGATGAGCATACAAAATGTAGCAAAATAAGCAATAAAATAACTCCAAAAACGGAGTTATCAATGCTTATATGACCAAGCTTTCTGTTCCATAGTTTTGAGTCATCCTTCAAAGTTTTGAGACACTTCAGACTTTCACCTGCAACTTTCTCAGTACATCGTGCATAAACATGATGTGACCTAGGAGCAGTGAGTATGCAATTGCCTGATTTTTCATCTTGCACCACACATTTCTCCTTGTCAAAAACTACCTTATTACCTTTTTCACAAAGCTGGGGAATACTCGGTAGATTATACTTAAGACCACCAACTAAATAAACATCAGAAATTGAATATGCAGAATTATTACCAACACTTCCTATACCAATTATGTTGCACTTTGCTTTGTCACCAAGTGTGATTGTTCCCTATGATTGCTCTTTGAGCTCTGAGAATAAAGATTTATTCCCTCTCATATGTCTGGAACATCCACTATCCAAAATCCATTTCTGATCTTTCAAAGCTTTGGTGACAGCCTGCAAAATTCAATCAATGCCTTAACAGGCTATTAGACCAAGTGTAGAATTTGGATTCATACTCAGAGTCAATCATATTAGGTGGTCTAACTCCTTTTGGAACCCAAATCTGTTTCACTTGTCCCTTAAGCTGACAAGGATAGGTGTTCCTCATTATGTGAGGTTTTGTCCTTCTAAAGACGCAAGTTACATTTACATGTCCAATTTTACAGCAGTAATGACACTTTGGAGAATGTCTGCTTCCTGCTTTCACAAAAGTGGTTTGGCTTTTTCTAGGAAAGTTTTGGTTATGTCCAATTCCACTCCTGTAAACAGAATGCATACATCCTCCAAGCATAAGACTTAGCTTCTGTTCTGAGCCAGCAAAAGTTGAAAGAATTTTCGTGGATTCTTGAAGCTTACTAGTCAATGAAGTATTTTGTTGTTCTAAATCATCAGAATGATTTTTTAGATCAACAAACTTGTCAGTTAAAATTGTTTTGATCAACTACTTCTTTGACTTGTGATTTCAAAGCTTTGAATCTACTGTCCAAGGCTTTGAAGTCACTATCAATTTTTAACTTAGTAGCTTCAAGACATTTTTTCTTAAAAACCAAATCTAAATTTTCTTTTTCCTGCTCATGAACCTTAATTTTCAAAGAATCAATCTCATTCCTGTAACTCTCCTCATTTAAAAACATGCTTTTGAGAATATCATGCAAAACATCAGAAGGACTAGATAAGCGATTTTTTACCATGTCTTCAATTGGCTTCTCAGTAGAATGGTCTTTTGATGTCCAACCATTAAACAGAGATTGGCTTGCTCCTCATCAGAGTTTGAGTATGAACAATCTGAATCACTCCATGAGGCTACCATTGCCTTCTTTCTTCTGTTGTCATTTTCCTTCTTGAAAAATTGTCTGCTCTTCTTATTTTGAGGGCAACCTCTTACAAGGTGATCTGCATCTCTACATTCATAGCAATTCATACCTTTAGATTTATATGACTGTGAAGAAGACTTACCTTTCTGATCCTTGCTTGTTGAGGATATGAACTTCTCTTTGTTGTAATCCTTGTTTCCAGAGTTTCTCTTTTTCTTAAGAATTCTGGCCAAGGCTTTGGAAATCAAGGCTACGGCCTCCTCCTCCTCCTCCTCATCATCATCATCATCATCATCATCATCATCTTCTGGTTCAAGGCTTTGGAATTTTTCATTGTCTTTTTCCTTGAGTTCCAAATTCTTGATGTTGTCAATCAGTTCACCATCAACCTCCTTCATGGAGATCTCATGAGTGAATAACTTTCCTTGAAGATCATCAAGTTCCAGGATGCTTAAATCCCGAGCTTCTTCAATAGAAGTTGTTTTGGGCTCCCATTTGGACTTAAGCAAGCTTCTGAGAATCTTCCTAACTTTTTCCTCATTTGAGAATACTTTTCTTAAATATTCCAAATTATTCACAATATCTGTAAAACTTTTGAACATATCTTTAATGGATTCATCATAATTCATCTTAAACAGTTCATAGTGTCTCAAAAGGATATTGATCTTTGTCTGCTTGACTTGGCTAGTTCTTTCATAGGTGACCGTCAACTTATCTCAGATTTCCTTTACATTTTTGCAGTTGGATATCCTGTGGAACTCATCTGTACTAAGAGCACAATATAATAAATTCAAAGCTTTGTAATTTTTTGATACCTTTTCCAGTTCAGTAACTGAAAGATCTTCATCAGGTTTGACAGTTCTAACTCCATTGACAGTAGTATACAACAAGTTCGGCCCATTTAAATGTCCTGATCTATGATGAACATTTTTATCAATGCCTTCCAATGCACAAAATTATCACCACATAACCGTGGAGGTTTATTGGATGCCCTTCTCTGTGAGAATCCTCCTTCACCTACAAAACTGATTGTCACAAGATTGTGAGATCTTTAAACTGTGACCCAAAGCTCTAATACCAATTGAAAGTGTGTAATGTATGTGTAAACAGGTATATAAATACTCTAGAAAGGGGGGGGGGTTGAATAGAGTATGCTAGCTTTTGCCAAAACACAAGTTTTTGAAACATAAGTAGAGCAAACTGTTGATATCTCGAAGCTTTTAAAAGGATTTGAGAAGCTTGAAGATATAACAGTAGAGTATAGAGGCTCCAAAGCTTTGAGACTTTGAAAGCTCCAAAGCTTTGAAACTTCAAATATAAAATGAAAGTAAATGCAGCAAAAGTAAATAGCAGATACACAGAGATTTTATAGAGTTCAGTCACAATTGGACCTAGTCTCTGCCGGAGGGATCTAATCCCTCCAGGATTCAAACACAAATTCTTATTAATCACCCTGATTTAGGCCTAGATATCATGCCTAAGTGAGCTACCTTACACTTATACAGCTTGTGGTTCCCAACCTATCTAGTTACAGGCTACAACCTGTTGAAACAATAAGAACCTCTTATTGTTCACTTGAACAACCAAACTACTAAGTTTAGTGAGGTTTTAGAAATGTAGAATAGATGATACAATTAAGTAAAAGAAGAAGAACTCATAATAGATAATTTTCTTAAGCTTGGAAGAGTTCTTCGGAGTTTGAATGATCTTCAGTCTGCTGGAGAGTTGAATTCCTGAATGATTTGAAGAGCTGTATTAACTTGATCTTCCCAGTATATTGATCTTTCCAAAATCATGATCTCTGTTCTTTCTAACTCTCTGCAATTCATATTTAAAGTGCTGATCTCGATCTGCAACTAACTTCAGAGAATTCTGGAACAGAATTCCTAAATGATCTCCTTTCTGATAAGCTCCAATCAACAACTCTATTTGAATGAATTTGCTGGGTTGTTTTATGGCGGTTGGAGCGCCCAACAAACCTGCATATACTCAGCAACAAGATCAACCAAATAACAATACAATCTAGCAATAAGATCTGCTTAAAACAGCAGCTACCAGTTCTTGAGAAACCTGGGCTACGATTGTCTATTGACAGATCTGAGCTAATGAATATATTCAATATCATGAATATATCAAGTAACAAATATAGAACACACAATAATAGACAATTATCAGCTTATATCAAATTCTAATTATCACAGAATCCACCTGCATACAGGAAGATAATTGAACGAACTTAGCAGTAAAGAGTAACCAGAAAATCTCAAAGCTGTGAAGCTTTCTCTGCTAATTTCACCAGAATGAACATTGGATTTTCAATCCAACTTAGACCTGCAAATATCAAGTTAGAACATATATTACTAAATGCATTCGTATAATTAATCCATATCATGACCAAAACCTGCACAAAAACAGTTAGATATATCAACATATAGGAACAGTTACAGTAACTCAATGCTTTGAAGCTTTGGTACTTAGCAATTTCTTTTGCTCGTGTTTCTGGATTTCATCATCAAGGAGCTAAGCTCTCTGCCTGTATATTCACAACATGATGTCTAGGAACTTCAGAATTATCAGAATTCAATAGGATCCACTGGTGAAACCTGTCCACCATGGGGTTGTTGTTTTCCTGGTTCCATCGCCGCTGGCTGTTTCAAACGAGTCTTGGTATAGTAGCAATGAGGATTTTCATGTCGCATTGTACCTTATGAATTAACGTACAGAGACGAATATATAATAACCATGCACATTTAATGATTCAAATACCGTATAATCCTCAAAGAAATCCAACTAATCCAACAAAAGAACATATACTGAATCAAAATTCTAATCCTAATCGTTCTTATTCGTAGTGAAAGAAATAAAAGGGTAACTCTAAAGGAAAGGACGTCATATCGGGGAGTCGTACTCATGATCTGTAATACACGCGGGGCCAGTTCCACCTATGGTCTCAGGGTCAATTAGAGATTCGTATTCTGATTCGTCATCTCTTAACATCACAGGTTATTAATCACCCATAACCAAGTGTGCAATCGCTGGCTCAACGGGTTCGACCTCATGCTCTTCGAACATGTGTTCGACTTCCTACTCATCCTCCATGTCCTCAGCTCCCTCATCCTCATCTTCGGCTTCATATTTTTCTTCTTCTGAATTTTCCTCAGGTTCATATTCCTCCTCTGGATCCTCTTCATTTTCGCTTTCCTCATCCGGATCCTCTTAAGGGTCGTCGTTGGGCTTCCAACCCCGAGATTTCATCTTAGCAATGTGGTTTTCATATGTTTCTATGAGTTCAAGCTGCATGGGAGCGTCACATAGACTCGTCCCGTATACGCCAAGATCAGCCCAATACCACCGGGCGTCATTGGGAACCAAAACGCCTCCATCTTCGATCACCAAGTCTTGGTACTTCCGCTTGGTTTTCATCCATGGGTGTGCATCCGGTAACCCCTTTAATTGAAAATGTATTATCAGTAACGGGTTCGCGAGTTCCGGATTACCAAACGGGCAATCACTCCACGCCTCGCAACGAGAGGTCACCCGCTGACAGTACTGAGCAATGGTCTCATGTCCCGAATGGAACTTCATGAAGAGCGGGGAGTCCTCGGGTTGAAGGGCAGGTGTGGGTTGGGAAGCCATCTAAGAAAAGAAAAAGAAAAGTCTCAGAAAGGTTCTAAACTCATGCATCACTTAATATCTGAACGAAATTCAATTTAGACGATCTATATAACTAAACAGTAATTTCCAAAAATTCTAATTAACATCACAGTACTATCCCCATGTCGAGGCATGAAATAAAACAAGTAGGCCACATAGTTGAAACTCTAATCCAAGGATAATTTCTCAAATAATCAGAGTAGACAAACTAGGAATATTGCTAAGCTACCCGACACCCCGACTTATTCAATTTTATTATCAATTTTGGTTGTCCTATGTAAATTTTAATTTCTTTCAAAAATGTTTTTTTTTCTATATTCAATTTCTCTTTATTAAATGAATTTGGAAAATCGCACTAGCTTAGAAAAGTCGGCTCTGATACCAACTGAAACAACCCGAAGGACAACGGTTCACAGCTAGTACAATTCAACCAAAATTCCGAGTAAATTATTCATAAATAAAAAGGAGAAACCCTCCAACAACGTTCGGAAATAAAGAAATAGCATTGTCTGAAATGTCTAAGTGATAAAACTGAAACTAAATTTTATTTGCTGCAAGGTCCTTAAGCTTCAACACGTGTGCGCGTTCTCCCCCCCCCCCCCCACCTCAATGCCAACCTTCGAGTTTTTAAATAGACACAGCCGATCGCATGAAAATTTTAAGTCAGTACAAACTGAGTAAGTATATACCACAATACGTAAACATGAGTTTTGGATACAATAACACACGATTTGATTAAAACTCAATTTAGAGGATGACATGAGTTATTGCTAAACTCAGTGATAGAAACCAAGGCTGATAAGATTTAAAATATACGTAACTAGTAACCAAGATCCAAGTTTTAGTGTTCGGTTTGGTCGAGGCGTAGCCTACGAGCCCCTACAGGTACGATGTGGACAGAGAGGTCACGATGTAATAAGTAATAAATATAGGGGTTCTTCTAGGGATATTAGAATCCTAATTCTCCCCGGACGTTAGTAGGTAGCCCTTCGCTACCCTGCCCAAACCATACTAATGAGACCTTAAGTGTGGACACCCCTATACAGTTTTGACCTACACATGCATAGGTAGTTTTCATAGTTTCCACGATAAAATAAACGAGTATGTACCCTAAAGGGGAATCAACGCACATGTGTCCATGGCCGTAGCATTCATGCACATCCTCTGCACATGGTCCTAATTATATTAACATACTTTCATCTATTTAAACATGCAAGAGATTTCCTTTCCAATTTCCAAACGTAACCAAATATTTACCAGAGAATTAAGAGTTTATAACTTTGGAAATAACACATGCCAAACACATTATGACAGTTAAGACATTGTGCATATAAACTTACTTGGATTTAAGAAAGCTCCACACACACAAGCAAGCAGGTCTAATACTCGTAGCACGGATCCTCATCAAACTGATCATCTACGAACTCGAAATCTACAATAGTCAAGTAATCCTAACATTAACACGTGACCATACTCATACAACAAATGTAATTATGTCCTATATGCAAATGCAGAGAATATTTCCCCGACAAGTTTCCCAATTTAATTTGTCACTGAACTCTAGCATTAGAAAAGTATAATAATTTATAAAGTCGTGAAATTTAAGGGAAAATAGTGAAACTAAAACAATCAAAAACATGCTTTAAACTATTTAGTGACACACTTAAAAGTTCATCCAAAACTAGTTATTTAGAAAGAGTATAAATTTCAAAATTTATAAATAGTCTGGAACAAAAGTGATGCAGGAGAAAAATGGACAGTTAATTCGTCAAATTCAGAAAAGCTGTTTCAGTCAAAACGCAGAATCAGGGGCAGAATTGAAGGGTGTCGGATTCGCGCAAAATCATACATTATTTTGAGTGAAAACGACATTCTAAACATAACTTGTGATAAATCACGGGAACCACCCTGATTTGGTCAAATTCGGTCATTTAGGGGTCCAAATCAGCGTTTTTTCATTTTTGGTAATATTTATTTCACTAATTAGGAGGTCAAATAAAATCCGAATTGGGTGAATCTTTTTGTTGAGTCTTTATTTTGTGTAGGAATTTAATTTAGGATTGTTTTTGAGATTTTTTCTATTTTTGGCAAAATAATGTTTTTTAGCGGCACGGGAATTGAAGGATTGCAAGGCCTTTGATCGAGACTCGCAGCCCGCATTCGAGATCCGCTACGACGGTGATTCCGGAGGTTGGAACGAGCGTTATGGAGGAGCGAGTTTGAAGACTGACGTGTCAGATTATTCCGGTACGTTAGTAGTTGAACATATTTATGTTGATGCAATATTTTATAAGCGTGTTTCAAGTTCAATCGATAGTTATGTGGACTGGAATAAACCACCAGTTTATGATGACTACGGAGATGATGAGGAAGAGTTGATTGTGGAAGATGACGAGTATACCTCGGATTTGCCGATTCGTTATGCGGTAATTTTAGATTCGTATCCATTAATTTCTCAATCAATTACTTCTTATCAAGTTAAAGAAGAAGATGGAGTTGAAGAGGTTAGAGTTGAATTAGATAAGTATTTAATTTTTCCAATCAAGCCGCCTTCGTTTTATTGTGATCCATTCTTGGTGGAGCGTTTTGATCAAGTGTCTATGTTGAACTCGAGGGCGAGTTCTTTTGAAGAGGGGGTGACTGATGCAGGAGAAAAATGGACAATTAATTCGCCAAATTCAGAAAAGCTGTTTCAGTCAAAACGCAGAATCAGGGGCAGAACTGAAGGGTGTCGGATTCGGGTAAAATCATACATGATTTTGAGTGGAAACGACGTTCTAAACATAACCCGTGATAAATCACGGGCACCACCCAGATTTGGTCAAATTCGGTCATTTAAGGGTCCAAATCAGCGTTTTTTCATTTTTGGTAATATTTATTTCACTAAGTAGGAGGTCAAATAAAATCCGATTTGGGTGAATCTTTTTGCTGAGTCTTTATTTTGTTAGGACTTTAATTTAGGATTATTTTTGAATTTTTTTCTATTTTTGGCAAAATAATGTTTTTTAGCTATTTATACCCGGCTTGTGGGTAAATTTCAGGAGACTTTTGACATTTGATTATTTCTGAAATCTAGAGAGCTTTGTGCCCTAGTTTCTTTGCCTTTTCATTGTTGATTCCGCTGTGAACCCTCGCTTGGTTGTTTAACCCGGCGCCAGTTTTAGATTTTTCAGAATATTTATTTACCAATTAGGATTTTGATTTGAACCCAATTTGGGTTAATCTTATAACTGAATATTTTATTAGGTAAGATTTATTATTTAGCATTAAATTTAGAATTTTTACCATATTTCGAATTTTTAGACTTTTCAGCTATTTATACCCGGCTTGTGGGTAAATTTCAGTCAGACTTTGATTATTGAAATTATTTAGAATTCTAGAGAGCTTCGTGCCCTAGTTTCTTTTCCCTTTTTCATAGTTGATTTCGCTGTGTACCCACGCTTGGTGTTTTACCCGGCGTCAGTTTGGTATCAGAGCAAGTTCGACTTGGGAGGAAGATCATCATCAACGATGGTGCGTGGACGTCCTGGCGGCTGCGGGCAGGTTCCGGCTGAGGAAGCCCCCCAACGGAGGCGTAACGTCCAAGACGTTATGATGATACAAGATTTGCAAAGGCAAATTGCAGACCTAACCCATAGCCTTGCGGTGCGGTATTTGCAGCAGCAAGTTGCGAATTTAACTCGACACTTAGCGGCACGGGAATTGAAGGATTGCAAGGCCTTTGATCGAGACTCGCAGCCCGCGTTCGAGATCCGCTACGACGGAGATTCCGGTGGTTGGAACGAGCGTAATGGAGGAGCGAGTTTGAAGACTGACGTGTCAGATTATTCCGGTACGTTAGTAGTTGAACATATTTATGTTGACGCTATATTTTATAAGCGTGTTTCAAGTTCAATCGATAGTTATGTGGACTGGAATAAACCACCAGTTTATGATGACTACGGAGATGATGAGGAAGAGTTGATTGTGGAAGATGACGAGTATACCTCGGATTTGCCGATTCGTTATGCGGTAATTTTAGATTCGTATCCATTAATTTCTCAATCAATTACTTCTTATCAAGTTAAAGAAGAAGATGGAGTTGAAGAGGTTAGAGTTGAATTAGATAAGTCTTTAATTTTTCCAATCAAGCCGCCTTCGTTTTATTGTGATCCATTCTTGGTGGAGCGTTTTGATCAAGTGCCTATGTTGAACTCGAGGGCGAGTTCTTTTGAAGAGGGGGTGACTGATGCAGGAGAAAAATGGACAATTAATTCGCCAAATTCAGAAAAGCTGTTTCAGTCAAAACGCAGAATCAGGGGCAGAATTGAAGGTTGTCGGATTCGCGCAAAATCATACATTATTTTGAGTGGAAACGACTTTCTAAACATAACCCGTGATAAATCACGGGCACCACCCTGATTTGGTCAAATTCGGTCATTTAAGTGTCCAAAATCAGCGTTTTTTCATTTTTGGTAATATTTATTTCACTAATTAGGAGGTCAAATAAAATCCGATTTGGGTGAATCTTTTTGCTGAGTCTTTATTTTGTGTAGGACTTTAATTTAGGATTATTTTTGAATTTTTTTCTATTTTTTTCAAAATAATGTTTTTTAGCTATTTATACCCGGCTTGTGGGCAAATTTCAAGAGACTTTCGACATTTGATTATTTCTGAATTCTAAAGAGCTTTGTGCCCTAGTTTCTTTGCCTTTTCATTGTTGATTCCGCTGTGAACCCTCGCTTGGTTGTTTAACCCGGCGCCAGTTTTAGATTTTTCAGAATATTTATTTATTAATTAGGATTTTGATTTGAACCCAATTTGGGTAAATCTTATAACTGAATATTTTATTAGGTTAGATTTATTATTTAGCATTAAATTTAGAATTTTATTCCATATTTCGAATTTTTAGACTTTTCAGCTATTTATACCCGGCTTGTGGGTAAATTTCAGTCAGACTTTGATTATTGAAATTATTTAGAATACTAGAGAGCTTCGTGCCCTAGTTTCTTTTCCCTTTTTCATAGTTGATTTCGCTGTGTACCCACGCTTGTTGTTTTACCCGGCGTCAGTTTGGTATCAGAGCAAGTTCGACTTGGGAGGAAGATCATCATCAACGATGGTGCGTGGACGTCCTGGCGGCTGCGGGCAGGTTCCGGCTGAGGAAGCCCCCCAACGGAGGCGTAATGTCCAAGACGTTATGATGATACAAGATTTTCAAAGGAAAATTGCAGACCTAACCCATAGCCTTGCGGTGCGGTATTTGCAGCAGCAAGTTGCGAATTTAACTCGACACTTAGCGGCACGGGAATTGTAGGATTGCAAGGCCTTTGATCGAGACTCGCAGCCCGCGTTCGAGATCCGCTACGACGGAGATTCCGGTGGTTGGAACGAGCGTTATGGAGGAGCGAGTTTGAAGACTGACGTGTCAGATTATTCCGGTACGTTAGTAGTTGAACATATTTATGTTTACGCAATATTTTATAAGCATGTTTCAAGTTCAATCGATAGTTATGTGGACTGGAATAAACCACCAGTTTATGATGACTACGGAGATGATGAGGAAGAGTTGATTGTGGAAGATGACGAGTATACCTCGGATGTGCCGATTCGTTATGCGGTAATTTTAGATTCGTATCCATTAATTTCTCAATCAATTACTTCTTATCAAGTTAAAGAAGAAGATGGAGTTGAAGAGGTTAGAGTTGAATTAGATAAGTCTTTAATTTTTCCAATCAAGCCGCCTTCGTTTTATTGTGATCCATTCTTGGTGGAGCGTTTTGATCAAGTGCCTATGTTGAACTCGAGGGCGAGTTCTTTTGAAGAGGGGGTGACTGATGCAGGAGAAAAATGGACAATTAATTCGCCAAATTCAGAAAAGCTGTTTCAGTCAAAACGCAGAATCAGGGGCAGAATTGAAGGGTGTCGGATTCGCGCAAAATCATACATTATTTTGAGTGGAAACGACGTTCTAAACATAACCCGTGACAAATCACGGGCACCACCCTGATTTGGTTAAATTCGGTCATTTAAGGGTCCAAATCAGCGTTTTTTCATTTTTGGTAATATTTATTTCACTAATTAGGAGGTCAAATAAAATTCGATTTGGGTGAATCTTTTTGCTGAGTCTTTATTTTGTGTAGGACTTTAATTTAGGATTGATTTTGAGATTTTTTCTATTTTTGGCAAAATAATGTTTTTTAGCTATTTATACCCGGCTTGTGGGTAAATTTCAGGAGACTTTTGACATCTGATTATTTCTGAATTCTAGAGAGCTTTGTGCCCTAGTTTCTTTGCCTTTTCATTGTTGATTCCGCTGTGAACCCTCGCTTGGTTGTTTAACCCGGCGCCAGTTTTAGATTTTTCAGAATATTTATTTATTAATTAGGATTTTGATTTGAACCCAATTTGGATAAATCTTATAACCGAATATTTTATTAGGTTAGATTTATTATTTATCATTAAATTTAGAATTTTTACCATATTTCGAATTTTTAGAATTTTTAGCTATTTATACCCGGCTTGTGGGTAAATTTCAGTCAGACTTTGATTATTGAAATTATTTAGAATTCTAGAGAGCTTCGTGCCCTAGTTTCTTTTCCCTTGTTCATAGTTGATTTCGCTGTGTACCCACGCTTGGTGTTTTACCCGGCGTCAGTTTGGTATCACAGCAAGTTCGACTTGGGAGGAAGATCATCATCAACGATGGTGCGTGGACGTCCTGGCGGCTGCGGGCAGGTTCTGGCTGAGGAAGCCCCCCAACGGAGGCGTAACGTCCAAGACGTTATGATGATATAAGATTTGCAAAGGCAAATTGCAGACCTAACCCATAGCCTTGCGGTGCGGTATTTGCAGCTGCGAGTTGCAGATTTAACTCGTCACTTAGCGGCACGGGAATTCAAGGAGTGCAAGGCCTTTGATCAATACTCGCAGCCCGCGTTCGAGATCCGCTACGACGGTGATTCCGGTGGTAGGAGCAAGCGTTATGGAGGAGCGAGTTTGAAGACATATGTTCCAGATTCTTCGGGTATGTTACGAATCGAGCATATTTTCCGTGATGCAGTTTTTTATGAGCGTATTTCAAATTCATGTGAACGTGAGGTGGATTGGACAAAAACTCCCATCTACGATGATTATGGAGGCGAAGACGAGGTAGAGCTATCAGACGCGACCTGTTTCGCACATGACACAGACGAGGCAGAGCTATCAGACGCGACCAGTTTCGCACTTCGCTACCATGAATTGGAGGAATGCGAGGTCAATTCCGATGTCTTTGTTCAATTTGAGGTAATTTCAGATTCCTCTCCATTATGTTTTCCACCGAGTATTATTATTGGAGATAATGAAGAAGATGAAGATGGGTTTGAAGAGGTTGCAGTTGAATTAGATAAGTTTTTCATCAGTCCGATAAAGCCACCATCGTTTTATTGTGATCCATTCTTGGTGGAAACTTTCATTCATGTGTCTAGATTGAACTCGAGGACGAGTTCTTTTGAAGAGGGGGTGATTGATGCAGGAGAAAATTGGAGAATTAATCAGTCGCGTCCAGAAAAGCAGTTTCGGTCAAAGCGCAGAATTAGAGGCAGAGTTGAAGGATGCAAGATTTGGGTCGAATCATACATAATTCTCATCAGAAACGACGTTCTAAAAACAACCCGTGATTATCACGGGCACCGCCTCAATTTGGCCAAAATCGATTGTTTAAGGGTCGAAATTGGCAGTTTTAAATTTTTTAGAATATTTATTTATTAATTAGGATTTTGATTTGAACCCAATTTGGGTAAATCTTATAACTGAATATTTTATTAGGTTAGATTTATTATTTAGCATTAAATTTAAAATTTTTACCATATTTCGAATTTTTAGACTTTTCAGCTATTTATACCCGGCTTGTGGGTAAATTTCAGTCGGACTTTGATTATTGAAATTATTCAGAATTCTAGAGAGCTTCGTGCCCTAGTTTCTTTTCCCTTTTTCATAGTTGATTCAGCTGTGATCCCACGCTCGGTGATTTACCCGGCGTCAAAAAGTTAACTTCATTTACTAAAGAGTATATATTTGATTAAGAAAACCACTTTTATTTATTAATGAAACTGTTCTTATAAAATTATACTACGAAATTTATACTAATTATTAGTATAAGAATAGTAACTAAAAGATAACAGTTTCTACTTAATCATTAAGGCCTCCCCAAAAGATTATGCAAGTACAACAAACCATCCAACAGTTTTAGAAAGTACAAAACCACCCCCAAATTCAATCCCCCCTTTCAGTTACACCATCTTCCCCAACAAGAATGAATTAACAGAGACGTGACAACATTCGACTAAATGTGTAACAGGGCATTCGTGAAATAGTTTTGACGATACTGTAAACGAATTCATGAAATTAAGCGATGAAGGTTAACTGACCGGAGTGAGAAAGTGCTGAATCGAAGTTGGACTGAGCCGATTTGAGGAAGAGCTCCCAATCTCCTATAATGGAGAGACGTCATAGAGGGAGGAGGTTGCTGGTTCAATCGAGGCCGGATGAAATGGTTCGCCGGTGACCGAGGACCGACTGTAATAGTTGTAGAATGCTGATTTTCCCGTTCGGATCGGGATTCAGGTCGGCACAAGAGCAGATCCGGCGATGGCCTAGGCTGGTCCTTCTGGTTCGTCGGAAAGGAGAAAGGGAAGGGACGAGTTATTTCTGGCGGGTTTCGCCAGAAAAGAGCAGGGAAAAGTGGTGGGTGACGGTGTTCAGCGGTGATTTCTGAAAACAGAGCACCGGGTGTTCTTGTTCTTCTGAAATCAAAGAGCGTTTGAGGTGAAGTGACGAAGAAGAAGAAATGGGTTGATTTATGTTGCTTGTGGCTGACATTGAGGAGAACGTGGGATAGGTTGTTTGTGATAACTGGGGAGACGTTGTGGGGAGGATGATAACTCCCATTTATGAGTTATCGGTGAGCTTATAGTATAATTTAATAAGTTGAGTTTCCATAAGATTGAGCACATTTTATCCGACGAAGCCTCTGTAGTATGAAAAAGATAAGTTTGAGCTTAATTGTGAAATCCGGGCGTTTTCATGCATAAATAGATATTAAATGACATATATAATCGCTTGGTATAGTTGTTCATGTTGTTTTTACAGGAATGGATGCTTAGCGATTGATTTGAGGCATGAAACGAACTTCGGAAGCAACGGGAGCTAAAGCGGAGTAAAGAGACGCAAAGTTGGAGAAGTTAGAATGGCCAGTCTCCACTATTTCGACCATATATTGAGTTATACAATGAATTTTGGAGTGAGACCGGCAGAAAATGAAAGTAGACTTCAAGATCTTTCCAACGATAGGTCACGGAGCTAAATCGGAGGTCGGACGAAGAAGTTACGACGTTTTGAAAATGGAGCTGTCGCTGACGTGCGTTCAGACGCACAGGTTCTGCGTTCAGACGCACATGTGCGTTCAAACGCACATTGTCCGTTCAAACGCAGCCCCGAAGTCAAAAATAACTTATGTCCGCATGCATGATTGATGGCCAAACGCAAAAACTGAGTCCCGGAGGCCGAAAAATGGCGAAAATTGGCTAAGTATGTGCGTTCAGACGCACATGTGCGTTCAAACGCACAACACAGTGCAGCAACAGACAGGGAAAACTGGCCAGAAAATGACTAAGTATGTGCGTTCAAACGCACATCCTGCGTTCAGACGCAGGAAACTTCAAATTTTAGAAAGGTCAGAATCAGGCAGAAATCAACCTGAAGACCAAGTATGTGTGTTCAAACGCACACCCAAAAAGTCAACGGAAGTCAAAGTCAAAAAGTCAACTCCCAAAATGTGCGTTCAAACGCAGCCTTTGTGCGTTCAAACGCAGGTCAAGATTTCAGAATTTCTGAAGACGGTGGAAAAAGTCAAACTTCGTCAGAAAAGTCAAAGTCAACAGATGTGCGTTCAGACGCAGGACAGGATTTCCAGAAGCTTCCCAGGGCGGTTTAGACAGGGGCAGAACAGGAATTTCAGCACAGGACTATGGAAACTTTAGCAGTATATAAAGCAGCTCTGCCCACCAGTTTCAGGAGACAGCACATACAACATATACAACACACAACACAGGATTCAACACAGAGAGACACAGACACAGGATCAGAGTCAGACACAGCAGAGCAGAGCAGGAGTCGGAGCAGTCCCGGAAATCGCCAGATTTTCCATCACCTGTTTGATTCTATTCTCTTCTTTATGTTAGATTTTAGTAGCTAAACTTTTGACCTAGGTTCTCGGTGAACCTAGGGTTTATGATTTCAGTACTTCAGATTTTGATTTCAGATTCATGACTTGTTTAAGTCTTAATACAGTAGAGGTTTTGATTATTATTCTGTCTTTGGTTTTTACTGTTTATACATGAATGGAGTCATGAACCTGGATTGCTACAGACAGGATCTGGTGCGCGAGAGTGGCCAGTGAGAGTTAGGAAGAGAAGACATGATTTTTGTACTCTGCCTTGATGGACCGAGAGGTGAAGCGAATCAGGGGGCTAGCCCCAGAAGCATTAGACCAACTGCTAGACGTTTAGGGGGAGACCGAGAGGAGAACCTGTAACCCTAGCAGACTTAGAACAATCCTGCAGATCTAGGTGAACCAAGGGGATCCGAAAATCTGCAGGAGAGTGATAGATGCATGAGACCAAGAGGAGATTGTATCAATGGTATGCTGGCATAAACAAAACTGCTGTGTGTTTTTGAATCGGAAAAACTGAAAAGCTGAATAGTAACCCTAGGGGATCCAGGAATCTAGGAACCCAAAACCCTAGTTTTTACAGTCAAACTTTATTACCAGAAAATTACCAAAAATACAGTTTAATTATGTTTTTACTCCTTTTACTTTTTACGTCTTCACTCTTTAAACTCAGTTTCTGATTAAGCAGTAACACTGTCCTCGTGGGATCGATAACTCGGGGTTGAAATACCAGCCCTATATTACTTGAACCGTGCACTTGCGGTAACATGTAACAAATCGTTTCAGAGGACGTCGAGGAAGAATCGGAGTTTCACTTGGGTTTTTCCGTTAGATTGAGAGAGATGGTACAGGTGGGTTCTCCACCTAAGTTTAAGAAAAAGACACTTATACACCCCACACCTAAGTTTAAGAAACCAAAAATACACACCCCCCAGTTAGAAAAAAATTATCAACCCCAAACTTTACGAATAATAATCCAAATACCCTATTAAAAATAGGGTATTACACTCAGCCTTAGTGAAGAAGATGCTATCAACCGCAAACAATAAATGTGAGACCGACGGCCCTGAGCGAGAGGCCTTCATCAGAGTGATGAATTTGTTCCTGCTAGCTTCAAAGAGGGAGTGGGACAGGCCTTCAGTACATAATAGAAACTGGTACGGGGATAGCAGACATCCCTATCTCAGACCCTTGCAAGGTTTAAGATCACCCACCACTTCTCTGTTGCGCAACTAACAAAAATCTTGCTATAGTAATACAATCGATAATTAATGAAATCAATCTATCCCCAAAGACGAGCTTCAAATAAACCGCCTTCATATAATTGCATTCAACTCGTCATAGGCCTTACTCATTTCCGCCTTGAACGCTACCATTCCATTCTTACCCTTCATGCGACTATCCAAGGTATGCAAAAGCTCGTAAGAAACAGTGACATTGTCAGTGACCAATCGTCCCGGCACAAACGCACTCTAATTCTGGGATATCAGGGAGTCCATAACTGATTTTAGCCGATTAGCAATCGCTTTTGAGACTAGCTTATACACAACCATGCATAAGTTGATAGGACGAAAGTCTGTAAGTCTCCTTGGCTGTTTAATCTTAGGAATAAGAACCAAAAGTGTATGCTTAAGATATTGTACCTCGTTTCCACGGTTAAGGATTCCTGACATCATTCCCCACGATTGGCCTGAACATATGAATGAAGAGAGGCGGAAAGCCATCAACCCCTGGCGCCGTGTGAGCCCCCATCTGAACTAAAGCATCTCGCACATCATCTTCCATGAATAGCCTATCAAAATTGCTATCTCTTTTCGACGATAACATTCTTAGAATCACATTCACAACTTTTTCTAACTCCTCCGCAGTTGGATTTGTAGAAGTAAATATATCAGCACGATAAGTGTGTATTACCTTGATGACATCTTCATATCTCTCTTTCAAAGTTCCTGTATCGTCTTCAATCCCAAGAATCGAGTTCCGAGTTCTTCACGCCGATGCCTTTTCGTGAAAAAATCGTGTGTTTCTATCCCCTTTTCAAAGCCAAGTGACCCTAGATCGCTGAGCCCACAAAACACGACATGTTTCCACCGCTTCAGAGGTATGGTCTTTCTCAGCTAAACGGCCTAGTCCTGACGCGTGCTAACTGCCCCCGCACACTTCCAAAAACCAGAGCGTTCCGTTCTCGAAGACTTCACGTGGTATCTTCCTATTTCTGACCCATATTCAGGTCCGTGTTCACCCAAGAGGACCGAATCTTAGGCGCTAATCCATCATGATGTAACCATACCCCTTCAAATTGGAACCATCGGCGTGTAAAGCGCAATCTATCCCGGCCAAGTGGATCTAGAATTAACTGAATCGTGATATGGTTAGAAGATGTAGCGATTAGATGGTTCACTCGGGCCCCCACAAATAAATTGGTCCATTCACGGGACACGACTAACCGGTCCAAGCGTTCGTGATTAGCT
Source organism: Linanthus parryae (assembly GCA_023055425.1). NCBI lineage: Eukaryota > Viridiplantae > Streptophyta > Magnoliopsida > Ericales > Polemoniaceae > Linanthus > Linanthus parryae. The sequence continues at coordinate 92,118,062 of JALGPY010000005.1, read as the reverse complement.
CCACCACCACCTTGATTGTAAGACCAAGTGAATTTTGGCCCCGCAAAGCCAATATCTCTCAATTCATTTCGATGAAGTGCTTCAATAAAAGGAGAAATTTGTGTGAAGGTCACTCCCCTACCCCCTTCTTTCTCGTCACATGACAAAATTGCATTAAAATCGCCCATAATACACCATGGTTTTACGTCAAAACGACGTAATTTATCAAGTAACGACCAAGTATTAAATCTTTCCGAAGCCACCGGGTCACCATACAATCCGGTAAAATGCCACAACAAACTCGACCGATCAATTTTTATTAAACAGACAATGAAAACCTTGGAATACTTCACAATTGATACCTCAACGACTCATCCCACATTAGCGAAAGCCCCCATTGACGACCCTTACCAACATAGCTTACATAAATCCCTGACTTGAACCCCATCTTACACTGAACACCATCCATTTCAGACTTATTCTTCCTTTTTCCATAAGAAATAACAAATTCTGACGCTCCCTCTTCACAAGTTCGAGGAGAGCACGGAACGTATAAGGATTGCCTAATCCTCGTACGTTCCATCCTATAGCGATCCTTGTGATCGGTGGTGGTGCTTCGCACTCACCGCCCATATCTCAAGGTTTTCACATCCCGAGCCAACTTCCTGAATTGTCTTCTCTACTTGAACACAGACTCCTCTTTAGCCTCGTTCTGTGTACTGCCGTGTTTCTGCCGTTTTCCGCTTCCTTGAACCTCAATTGTAAAATTTGTCTCCACAAAATCCTCTATAGACTTTCTTTTTAAACCTGAGGTGTTTCAGCCTGGTAATTGTTGATCTTCTCTTTCCCCTTCCGAATCAGCACTTTAAGTTCCACATTATTTCTACCTTTTTTCTTGTCTCCTTCTGCCGGAGAGTTTGCAGATTTCTGAGCTCGTAATTTCTGATGGAGTTGCAGAACCTATTGCTGTGAAAATAATCAGCTCAGCTGGGTAGAATTGAGCTAATGGGCTAGGAATCTCAAGTTCAAGTATTGGGTTAGGAGACTTGACTTTGTTACTTGGCCCACTAATCTTAACCCTACCCAATTGTGGTCTTAAAACTTCCCCTGCTAGTGTGTGCTCTACATCAGAAGCCTCGTCCATTACCAGTTGACCCGCAATTACTTCACCTTCCTCTGTAACCACACCTTCGGGCGCCTTTGAAGTGGAATCCACGCGACCTCCCCCTTTTCATGCAGCCATTAATTCACCCTTCGGTTCCGTTTCATCCGTAACTTTAACATTTGCCTGAATTTGCGGATATGAGCCACGTTTATAACCGCCCTCATCGCCTCTAGTCGCCGTTCTTCGATACTCACCGGCCATGGCTAGCAAGTCTCAGCCGGGTTTGTGTTCTTCCCTGAAGGGAATTATGATGATAACCCCGTGGAATTAGTATCCAAGAACCAAATCGGTGTGGTATAACCTACAATGTTTGAACGAAAGGGTTACATTTCAAGAATGCAAGTAATATTAAAATAAATAATGGAAGTAACTTGGTTCAAATATCATCTACAATACCTCCTTGTTGGAGAGAAACTGCTATGCCCGTGCAGCATCAGACATATATCTCGTTTGAGCTTGTTCGTCACTCCCATTAACAGTGTTAGCTTTTCTGAGGGGGGATTTCAGTAGCTGATTCGCAGGTGGTATAACCTCAAGTGTTTGGAGGAAAATGTTACATTTATAGAATAATAGTAATATTAGACAAAAAAACGTTGGTTCAAACATCATCTATAATACCTCTGTGTTGGAGAGAAACTACTCCATCCGTGTTACAGTAAACATAGACGTGTTCTAAGCTTGTCCATCATTACTATCAACATTCTTGGCTATCCCGCTTTGAAATTTACCTAACTGATCCGCTGGTGGTATAACCTACAATGTATGCACGATATAGGTTACATTTAAAAATTACTAGTAATATTAAACAAAATAAGTTTAAACATGATAAACTCAACACTTGCAATTACAAGATCCGTGCCGAAACTAGTCTTCTGATTCTTTACATTCTTCATACCTGCCAAAGTAACCGATACTATTTGACAGAAACTAATTCACAAAGTGATGTAGTTTACCTTTGAATCAATAAAATTATCGGTCAAGGGAGACTGCAATATTGAATATTTCAACCTACTATTAGAATTTACGATGTTGGTCAACATTCAATTCCCTGAAAACGTTCGCTTTTTCGACTTTCTTTGTAGCGTGACCCGCATACCAACCAGGTGCGAGTTGTAACCCTCTTTACTGCCATTCTACCCAACATTATAAACCAAATATAACACTTAATAAACTGTGTAATTCCAATTGGATAGAAAGATCATCAGTTTGACAATTTTACCTTTGATGTAATCCCTCCCGCATTTGCTTCAGCACTTCCCTTTTGGCCATCACTTCCCAAACTTATCTCTTTATCCGACACACCTTTTGTCCTTGTACAACTTCGAAAATTTTAACGCTACTCCTCAACACATGCAACCCTGCAGGGAGTAAGTATTACCAAAACAGACTTGTAAAATTAAATGAACAACAGATACACTAATGATGCATCAAACACATATGAGTAGGCATAAATAACAACGATGGTTGCCAGTGACGTCGACCTTGGCTAACAGATCGTTCCCCCGAACCTCGTTCTTAGGATGTCCTGAGGCTTTATTCTACATTAACGACGTTGTGATACGTAAGGAACTTATCATTCCCAAATACTTGAGTTACAAAGAGACAAACGAAAACCGAATATAAGAAGTGTTCAATACATAGATATAAGTGTTCATAAAATAGAGCAACAACTCTTTCGTCACCAAATTCACAACACCAACAACAATAATGTCTCGGACATTGTGTGAGCTTTTGGACTTCCTTGCCAAATCACTTTCCGCGAATTCTCAAGAAAATAAAATATCAGTATGAGTCGATAATTAATAAAAACATAATATTTGCAATGATGTTGGAAAACTCACCATGATTTTTGGTTGACTAAATGTCCTCCACAACACCACCAACAATATTATGACTGAACCGGCATAATAAAGAAGTTTTTTTCTTTCTTTTCCTTTTTCCTTAGAGATTGGGAAATCTCCCTATCACTAACCAAAATCATCAAGCTCTCACAAGTCTCTTTCGAAATTTCACAACCAATAGCACGAAATTGAAGTAGAATGATCCTACGCACAAGTTCACTAAGGGATCCCCAAACATCCACCAATACAATCCAAGATCCGGGCACGTCCTTTAGCTCAGAGGGTCTAGGCATCATTAGTACTAAGGTAGTCTTTCATCGCCAAGTCATTTGAGCTTTTCAGACCCTCTTATCCGTTATTGCATTGGATGCAAATTGTCTCATTGATGGGAGACACAACTCCGTGTAATACGGCTTGAATTTAATTTTCCTTAGATGCTCCAATTGGTTTGAATCCAAACGGAGGCACATTAGGTTATTCACCATATGTAATCCAAGAGAATATTTTGATTTCTTTTGTTTTTCATTCTCTTTTTATTTATTTTCAACCGTGCATTCAGAGCTACTAAGTGTGAGATTTTCCGTTAACTCTTGAAACCGCCTTAAGGGATGGTGGTGTACACTACCCAACTTCACTTAAGCTATAACAATGTACCACATGGAACCGACTCTACACAAAGGTCCACCTCAGATTTACAAGAGGCCACAAGTTTCCAATCGAAAATATACTATTCAACTCCTTAGGACTAAATCCTCCTAGCAAAATAAAGGAACTAAAAGTATGTCCTCATCTACTTTCCACTTTTCCCTGAATACCCGGGACTTCCTTTCGTGAAACTAGTGCGCATGATACTAAAAATTAAAGACATCCCTTCTACGGTGCTTCCTATTCTCTGAGACTCTTTTACTAAACTCTCTTCGGTTTCGAGCTTCATCAATTGCCCAACTGAAGAAAAAAAAATCTTGATTTTATGGTTTTCTAATTTTTATTTTCTCATATTTTCCTAGACTCTGTATGCTTTTGGCCAACTCGACTAATCCAAACGATTGAGTAGGGGACTCAATAATGTAAACGTGCAAATAATGCAAAAATTTTAAACTAACACAGTACGACAACATATTGAAACACTCTACACTAACCACACGTACTACACAAATACGACGCAACTACATGTAACTGGCGATGCATAACTGACTTGGCTAGCAAAATATACACAACCCCCCCCCCCACACTTAAGAGATTCGGTGTCCTCAACGAATTTAGAGATCAAGTAGGAGGTATCCTCACTTAAATGTGTTGGCAGTGGATCTACATAATTATGGCTCAAAACGTAGAAAAGAGAGAGTTAGAGATACATGTGGTGCCTAGACCTACATGGGCACCGTTCCCGCGAAACTGCAACAAGAAGGGGTCTTGTGGGTCGTTGAAAGTTTCCGAAAAAGTCTCAACTCGCATCCGGATTCCAATGCGCCTACTCTCTATTTCACGCATCAAGAAGGGGAACTCATAGCGTCTTTTGTACATGTGTTCCTGCACACTGATTGGAAGAATTAATACAACTCGCTCTCACCCCTCAAAATCATAAATGGAGAACTAAAAGCAAAAACAAAAATAAATAGCATCCTACTCTACATTGGGTTGCCTCCCAAGCAGCTTGTAATTTAAGGTCGACAGCCCGACCCGGGTACCTCAACGGACAAGGATTGTGGAGACTGCTTTATCCCTCCACTTCTTCTTCTTCCACCATCTCTTTTCCAAAACCTCACGTGCACCCCTGTGCTGTGCAAATCGTAGAGAGTTGTAGAAGCTGACTCTTTTCATCTTGAAATTTATCTTCTTGATCAAATTCCACAAAGTACAACTGGGCTCACATGCATCCTTTTCCATAAATTCATCCCAGTAGTACCTCCTTGGTGCTAGATGCTCATAAAATGACCCATGTAATTAATCCACACCCCCACACTTGCTGACTTCCAACTCCTTGACTATGGCATATGGATGATCAATAGAATCGCCCATCTCATCACATTCTCCTCCATAAGAATCCCCATACAGTAATTGTTCCAACTCATCGCAGACTTGCGTGACATAGGATTTGAAGAATTCATCATTAATCAGGGTTGGGGCTTTTACCTCAATATCACTGAGCACAAGTGTTTCACCAGCTTCATCGTCGGCACACCACAAGCTTCCAATGCCGGTGTCTTCCCATTCATGCCAAGGATGTGAGAGTGCCTGCGTTCTTGGCTCGCAATACCGCAGATCTTCCCATCTTTGACACACAGGTCAACCCTAGTCTGAATCGAAGTCTGAGTCCTCATAAATGGCAGAGTCCACCAATGGTTCCTGGACACTGCAGTCTTCGCTCGGCTAAGGTATCTCTTCTTCCACTTGTGGTTGTGATGATGAAGGTTCAATATAAGGCTCATTGTCATGTGGAAAGGGCTCCTTTTGTGGTTCTTGAATACTAGATTCCCCTGTTGTTGACAGTTTTTCTATTCGTTTCTTTATCCACTCCATCATCTCTCTCACATATTTCCTACTTGTGGCTGAATCCTCTTGTGTAAATTGTGCATCTATGGACAAAAATTTGGTGCACACTTCGATGTCCTCCATAATACTATGTCGTTCTGCCATAATCGCTGATGAGTCGTCCCGGTGCTGATCAAGCTGGGGTGCATGTACTCGACGTGAGTCTCTAAGGTCGTGCCAAATGCCGCATACATAGCACCAAGTTATGCAAGCATCCTTCTTCATGGTTACCCCTACAGTGGAAACAGTAAGGGGGACCCGAATAACTGTCTTCGCTCCACATGCTTATATTGTATCTTACTTCCTGCGTTCCTGAAAAACAGACTCACAAGACACCCGTGAAGCACAGAGATATAGAATAAAAAGATTAAAACTAAAACTGAAATAAAAATACTCTAAACTAACTCCTAACTAAATACTCTACCTCTGTTCCCGGCAATGGCGCCAAGAACTTGACGCGATTTACTAACGCGTATGCGCAAGTGCACGGTCAAGTAATATAGGGGTGGTATTTCAACCCCGAGTTATCGATCTCACGAGGACAAGCCTAAGATTATTTGATTAGTTATTTAATTTAGAGTACGGTGCAGGAGGAAAGACTTGATTGATTTAAGAATTGAAATAACAACTAATCTAATATTTTTTTTATTTTTTATATTTAATAAAGTATTGAGAAACTAGGCAATCTCTAGATCAACTAGGGCTGTCGACGATTTCCGGAATATCTAAGTAACATGTTACTTCTATCCTAATCAAGCCGGGTAACTGCACTAACTATCTCCTGTCAGTCTCAAGTCATTCTTCTTCATGATAAACTGCAATCTACTATCGGTCTCTTGTGTCTACCGGTCCGTTCTAGTAGGCTAACTACTGGTACGATAACGGGTCCTATCGGCCCACCGTTTCACGGAACAACAGAATAATCCTACCGAATCTACCGACACTAGGCCAATCCTAACACTCTTCCTTTTCGGTCTCGGTGATTCGGGATTGATTTTCACATCTCATCAATGCTAGTTAAAGTCGCTGTCGCGCACTTGCTAACTACGTAGTATTTCCGGGTCATGACTCCTTCAACACTAAGAATTAAGAACAGCATGTGAACAATTGAACTAGAATAAGATTAAGCTTTAAGGAAGATGCAATTCAAGAATAAACTCTAGTTTTATTTCATATCGAATCATAATCCATGTCGTGTCAATATACGAGATTCAACAAGAAGTTCAAGAAACTAAGTATTCGTTCAATAAATAGAAACATAAAGCATGAAACAAAGATTCAAATCCGGTGAAATTAACCGTCTACATAACCCTAGGCTCTCGTAGAGACGCCTAGCAAAACGTTTAGCTAACAAAGATCAACCAAACAAAACTTACAAGTTTCTCCATAAAAGATTGAAAGAGGAAGAAGAAGAAAAACTCAAACCCTAGGTCTTCAATTGAGGTTTTGGCCTTCGTCTTCCACCGTGAGTGATAGAATGGATCCTCCCAACGTGAATCCTCTCCAAGAAACGTGAATGAATCTTTTCCCCAGCTCCTAGGTCACTTAATACAATATTCCCCTCACTTCTTGCCCAAAAGTTCTTAAAAATTGCATTGAAATCCCATATTTTCGTGTATTGGGCATCCGACTGGTCTTAAGACCAGTCGCAGCGGGTGATTTTCTAGCAGATTTTGCCCAGATTCTAAGTATAGACTGGTCTTAAGACCAGTCTGGGAAAATATCCTCTTTTTCTTTGATTTCTTTAGTCTTTTCTTCACCCGTCTTCAACTCCATCATGCTCTTGATCCATCTCGTCCTTCCGAATTTCATTTCACCTCCCATTCACATTCCCGAGCCTCCGGTTCCTGAAACGCACAACACAAAACAAATACCGGAAGATTAAATGTGACAATAAAAGCTAAAATTTACACAAAAAATGCCCGGATTACACATTAATGCTCAAGCATGCTATATTTCTCCCAATTCATAGCATGAAACTAAGATTATCAACTCGGAAATCACGCAAAATGATGTAAAACGTGCAAGAAATATAACTCTAATAGAGAGTTATCACCAGAGCGTCTTACCTTTGTAGTGGTTGCCATAATGTAATATTCTTATGTACATGATCAAGAACTGACACTACATGACCTTGTATATTAATTGAGAATACTTGAACTGATAGCCATGTCAAAAATTGACATAACTTTAAGATGCACATACAAATCACATAATGTAGATAGTAGGCTGTAGATGGTGCTTTCCTGACAGACAGATCACAACCACGTGGCAGCCATCCAGCACACCTAGCTGTGCTCCATGTACACTGGATAACTACCTATGCGAGGCTGGGCCCTCGTGTACCAACACGGGACTTGTAGGGACTTAGTGGTTTGGAGGCTAGGGTAAGGCCTGTCGCGCGCGTGCGACAACCAAGCCCGCGCGCGACCCTTTGTAACTGATTTGAGAGACTTAATGGCCACGCCCTATAAACCCGGCTTTACCTCAAAATGGTCTCCCGTATGTACGGTCAAGTGCCTAACGGTTCCTATATACACGGTCGAACGTGCCGTTAGAGGGGGTACCATTAAGCCGCCATTTATGGTGCATTAACCCCCTTTACTACGGTAACTGCTTCGAGAGACTTAATGCCCACGCCCTATAAACACGACTTGACCTCATAACGGTCTCCGGTATCTACGGTCAAGTGCCTAACGGTTCCTATATACACGGTCGAACGTGTCGTTACAGGGGGTACCATTAAGCCGCCATTTACGGTGCATTAACCCCCTTTACAACGGTCACTTCCCTACTATATATAGGATTGTTAGCCCTCCGCTGTGACAAGAAAAGTTCTTCTAGACTTACCGAAGGCTTTGCTATTAAGCCGTCTCTCTCTCTCACAGTTACCATTTCTTACCCTCTCCCTACGCACACCCTACATCTCTCTGTGTTCCTATTCTCTACTTGAGGTGCATACTTGGATCTCTCCGAAGGATTTCCTAGCGCACAATTTTGTGAACCCAACGTGAAACCATCCACCTTATGTCTTTTCAGTCAATTAATCTAGCTATTATGTCTCTTGAAATTAACCGCCATGAGGGTGACCGATCTCCTTTGAGAGATGAAACCCAGGAGGATACTCCCAACACTAATACAAATACTCAAACCGTTGTGGGAAATGGGACTTCTCTAGAAGCGTTGCAAGCCACAATCCAGAGCCAGGCCAAAACCATGCAGGCTCAGTCCTACCGCCTGCAGCTCAATTGCCTCCACCAGGGGTAACCACCAATTACATAGTGCTCACGCCCACCTCGCGAAACCCGCAGGCTTCTCTTCCTAATGGTCCTGCATCCCAGGCATCAAGGCTTCAATCAGGTTCGCCGCTGGTATCCGCCGGAAATCCCTCTCTGCATCCTGCATTGCCTTCGCAAGCGAATAGAGTTTCAGGGAGTTATGCACTCCCTACTCCACCTCCTTATGATCCAAGAATGCCTTACATCCCTGGATTTGCGGCTTTGGAGCAGTGGATAGACAACATCATCGTGAACCAGAGTTTCGCAGATACTGTCATCCCGAAAGTTGACAGCTCGCCTCCCATTCCGCGGGACATTTACTTAATGCCCCAATCCTGCCGGGTACAAGGCGCCCAAGTGGTAGAAATTCGACGAGGTCAGTGGGAATGCGCACAAGCACGTGATGTGGTTCGTGGACCTAATGGGCCCCCATGGAATTGACACCAGGCTGCTTATGCGTGAATTCCCCAAGTCTCTGGGGCCTGTCGCATACAAATGGTACAGGACCCTCGAGGCAGGGTCTGTCTGTTGGAATAGATGCCCTAGAGGCAATCTAGTTTAGTATGAATTTGTATATGGCTAGAAAATTCATTTATTATTTATTGGATATTTAATATAATGAAGTCCTTAGATTTACAATTGTGTTGTTTATCTTAAATATCCCTAGTCAAGTATAATGGTTAATGGGACAATCATCTATAGACTAGTATGGGGTTGGATTGATATGGAGATATCACGATCCAACACATATGTGTGCATTACGGAATGTTGCACTGGATTGACCCATCTCCGAGAAGGCTACATACATGTTATGTTGAGTCACAAGTGCTTCTCGCGGTGCAATGGTATTGTCATCCTTAGACTTGAAGTCACTAGATATTCTAGTTGTGGATCATTGTGATCTTGGTAGCGTTAAACGCTACACCGTGACTGGGTAGTTATAAAGGCGTGTACTGGATACAATGAGAAGCAAGCTTAGAAATCTTAGTGGACGTAGAGAGGATTTGCCCCTCCCACATAACGGGAGAAAATATCCTAGGCCACTCGAGGGATAGTGCTTATAGAATGTCTGGCCAGACTCAAATAAATCAATATAGGATATTGATGTTATTTGCACGAATAAGGCTATTCCCATGGATCGAGAAAATATGGATTGGATATACGAGTTTGACTTGTATGTCTCGTGTCCAATCCGGAGATGGAGGCAAAGGGATGAGACAATTACTTGTACAAAGGTTTTCAAGATGACTATTCTATTAGTTGGCTAGAATGGATGTTTTGCTAGAAACCGCTCCATATTAGCAAATAGTTGCTACCAACTAGATAGAACCTATGGGGTCACACTCTACATAGATTAGAAATAGATTTGGGAATTAATTAATTGGATTAATTAATTAGAAGGATCACTTTGCAAAACCTTGCAAACTTAGTAGGGACTAATTTGCAAGGAAGGGACTAAATTGAATTCTAGTTGGACTAGAATAAGTCCTTTAGGTAGTTAACAAGGAGTTGTTGGACTATATAAAGGACCCTCCTTCCTTCCTTCCTCATAAATTATGCTCATTAGTGAACATAACAAGAGTGGGAGAGAACAAAAGGAGAGAGAGCAAGCAACAAGGAGGCCGACCCGACCCCCTTGCCGCCGCCCTCACCCCGTCGGCCAAAAAGAGGGCCGAAGCCCCTCTTTTGTCTCGTTTTGCGTGATTCCTTCATCCTCATCCTAATCCGGGCTAGCACCAAGGAGTTTGGGAGATCTAGGATCAACTCTAGGCGTGGATCAACTATAGAGAACGTGACATTATTCGCGTTTGAAGTCATCAAGGAGAACCCAAAGGTGTGTTTATAATTTCTTACCTTCACTATCGTTATGCATCTAGACTTGTGATCCTTGGAGGGTTTTGCATGGTTATTTGTTTGATTATGCTTCCGTTGTGCGATCCATGAATCAAAACCCTACGGTGGTATCAGAGCCACAGGTCATAGAGCATAAACGTAGTTTATGTGTTACATTCTTGTTGTTTTACACCTTAATTTGATTGTTTATCACGTAAAACAAGACAAATCAAGCATGGGATGCAATTTGTCAATAATTACTCATAACAAGATCCAATTTTTGCATTGGATGCATGAATTGGTGAGTTTGAGAAATTTTAGGATCTTAGATCTAGGGTTTGGGCATCCTTGGGAAAGAAGGAGTTCTCCCAAAATAAGGAAACAACCAAACTTGGGCTCCAAGCAAGGGAGTTGTTTTGGAAACAACCCCCAAGAGGAGGTTCGCCCCCCCCCCCCAAGGGACCGCCCCCTTGCTTGCCGCCCAAGCTTGGCCGCCCTAAGGGGCCGGGCGGCCCTAACCCGCGGGCCTAGCTTGCGGGTTTTGGGCCGGGTCGGCCCTAGGGCCTTGTGGTTCACTTTAATGGGCCCGGGCAATTGGATTGTTGGGCCCATGGACCGTTTTAACCCTAGAAATCCTAAAATCAATTAAAATTGACCAAGCGCGTTAAAATTGGATTTTAACTGTTTATGTGAAAATCGCATGGTGATTGGATATGGCCTTAGGATGTGGTTTGATGTGGATGTTTAATTTTGTGGTTTGGTTTTACGGCCTGCGAGCTGATCAATTAATTGTAATAATTAATTAGGGTTTTATGGCCTGCTTGCCATTTTTTTTTCTCAGCTTGTGAGATTTAGTTTATTTAGTATAGATGTTAGTTAGTGCTAGATAAAGTAGATTGTTAGCCAAGATTGGAGAAAAGAAGCCCAAAGCCAAAGAAGCCACAAAAGATGGAGCATGGAGCATGGAGCAATCCACAGGACTATGAAGGATGGACCAAAAGATCAAGACGCATGGAGATGTGTTTGCTTAGGGTTCATAGATAATTCCATTGGATTGGAATTATCTTAGTCTAGAAAAGGCCATATCCACATCACGTTTAATTTCTGTTATGTGGTTGTTTATTTATTGTCTTATTATTTGTGTCGTTGGTGTATGGATGATGCATGCAATTAGGATAATAAGATAATTAGACAACCCGGATCTATTATTTGGAGTTGTGCCCAAACTCAAATAGATAGATTAGTTGATATTGATCAACAAAAACAATTAAAAATTGAATTTAAAATCCCTCAAATTTTAAATATTGTGTTCTTGCCTTCTCTTTATTTAAACACTCATTATCATCATTATTTATCAAGTTCGTGCGTGCCAAAGCATGGCGACTTGGTTCATAATGATGGAATGCGATGGCACGTAACAATGTGCAATTGTTTAGATAAGAGGTTGAACACAACTAGGCTATTAATTTGATTAAGAAACCTAGAGGCAATCAATTGGGATTATCCATAAGGATGGATAAATAAGGAGTTATTTGCCCGATTGAACCAAGAGTTGCATATGGGATGCAATTGGAATTGTTCCTACCTAAAGTAGTCAAATTATGGGTGACTTGCAAAAGCAAGCTCATAAGGAGATGAAAAGATGGATCTTGGCCCACTAGAAAATATAAGGATATTTTCCGCATTAATATCTTGAGGGTTATTAATCCGTAGAAAAATAGTGGGAGCTATATTTAATAAACTAGCCATTATTAAATATAGTCAAAAATTCACAAATACTAAAATTTGCGTATTTTCCTTTTGTAGAATTCCAAATGGAAAACAACTCATCGAGTTCACAACATTCCCTACGATCTGTCCTTGACAAGGACAAGCTCTCTGGAACCAACTTTCTTGATTGGTACAGAAACTTGAGAATTGTTCTCAAGCAAGAGAAGAAACTGTACGCAATAGAAGAGCATGTTCCAGAAGGTCCAGAGAACCAGACACCTGCTGCCTTAAAGGCGTATCAAAAGCGTGTTGATGACGCTAATGATGCGGCCTGCCTTATGCTTTGCACCATGACTTCTGAGCTTCAGAAGCAACACGAAAACATGAATGCTGTCGATATGATCGAACATCTAAAGCAGCTCTTCCAAGAGCAGGCGAGGGTAGAGAGGTATGAGGTCTCAAAGGCACTGTTCAAATGTCATCTGGACTAAGGGAACCCGGTGGGACCCCATGTACTCCGAATGATCGGGTACTTGGAGAATCTCGCCCGGCTTGGGTTCCCGGTCGGCCAAGAGTTTGCAACCGATCTCGTATTGCAATCGTTGCCCCAGAGTTATGGACAGTTCATTATGAACTATAACATGAACGAGATCGTTAAAACACAGCCAGATTTGCTCAACATGTTGAGGATGGCTGAACAGAGCATCAACAAGGGTAACGGCAAGGCCATTATGATGGTGCAGAAAGGAAAGGGCAAAAGGTTTGCCTCTTCCTCCAAGGGCAAAGGCAAGTCAGTTGCCAAGTCCAAGGAACCAGCCCTTAAGCCTGTTGGTGGCATTGCCAAGGTCGTGACTAAGGGTGAATGTCACTACTGTAGTCAGCCTGGACCCTGGAGGAGGAACTGCCCAAAATATCTGGAGGACAAGAGGCTTGGAATAGTGATTCCACCACCACCAGGTATTTTTGTTGTAGATGTCAATTTAACTGTCTCTACATCATGGGTATTGGATACTGGATGTGGATCTCATATTTGTCGAAATATGCAGGATCTAAAGAGAAGTAAAAGATTGGCTAAAGGGGAGGTAGATCTGCGCGTTGGGAATGGAGCAAAGGTTGCTGCGTTGGCCATAGGCGTGTGCGAGCTATCTCTACCTTCAGGATTAATTTTAGAATTAACTAATTGCTACTTTGTGCCTGCTATGAGCAGAATCATTATTTCTATTTCTTGTTTGGAAAAGGATGGTTTTATTATTTCAATAAAGAACAATTGTTGTTCCTTTTATTTGAATAATATTCACTATTTTAGTGCGCAATTATTTAATGGACTTTATGTCCTTGATCTAAGCAATCCTGTTGTAGATACTGCTTTCTGACATGACAGATCCTAGCCACGTGGCAACCATCCAGCACACCATATTGTGCTCCACACACACAGGATCACCAGCCGAGCTGATCCATGTGGGGGCTGCGAGACAGAGCCCTCGCATACCACTGCACGGGACTTGTAGGGACTTTGTGGTTTGGAGGCTAGAGTAAGCCCTGTCGCGTGCGAGCCAAGCCCGCGCGCGACCTTTAGTAACTGTTTTGAGAGATCTATGGCACGAGCTCCCTAGACCCGGTCAATCCGGTCAAACCCGGTCAACCTCGTAACGGTTCCGGTATTCGCGCACCACGTGCTCTAACGGTTCCTATATACTCGGACGAACGTGCCGTTATGGTTAAGCTAATTAAGCCGCCATTAATGGGCGCATTAACCACACTACAACGGCCACGTTCTCCAGTATATATAGATCGTCAACCTTTCCATACAAGAAAAGGACACACTGCCATACGCGGAAGCTCTGCCAAACCTTTGTCTCTCTCTCAGACATTGCTACTGACTTACTCTCTCCCTACACACACCCCTATTCTTCCTGTGCGATCCCTGATCCACTACGCACGGTGTACACGGAGGTCTCCCTGCCGGAATCTCTTGTGCACATTTTGGTGAACCCGACGTGAACTTACCAGCAAAAGCAACCATGTCTCAGGAGGACGATGTCAGCAACCGATCGCCTTCCACCGAAACTCCCTCGGGAGACGAGGCTCGCCGTACTCCGACGACTCCCGGCGAGGCGCCAACTTTAGAGTCCTTGGACGCCACTGTCCAAAGTCAGGAAAAAGCTCTCAAGTCTCAGTCTGCGCAGTTAGAACGGATCTTGGCCGTTCTAGGCACCCTTGCGCCGAATCCTCCACCAGCCACCGCTATCCCTCAGGGAGGAGGAACCCCTACCGCTCCAGGATTGGGAGTGTCAGCCACGCCTCCCAACTCTCATCTGCAAACTCCACTGTCAGCAACGCAGCTGCCTTCGGTCCAAGGGTCAACGGCACAAATGCTGCCCCCTGCTGCTCACGCCTCTCAGCCCCCGGCTTTGGCGTCCAACCCAGCTCTGCAGTACACTCTGCCTCCACCAGCGACAATCTGGGGAAACGCGGGTAGTCAATACACTCCCAATCCTCCGGCGGCATATGTGTCGCCACCGCCTACGGCAACCCCTCCGCCAACTACCGAGGGAAGCATCCCAGAATGCATGACGTCTTTGCAGAAGCGCGTGGACTCCATCCTGGCTCATTAGTCGTTCGCGGATACCATCATCCCGAAGCTAGACAACGATCCACCCATTCCACGAGAGATCTATCTCATGCCAAACCCGGTGGGGTACAAGGCTCCAAAATGGGATAAGTTCGAGGACGTCAATGGAAACGCTCATGAGCATGTCATGCGTTTCATCGATGTCATGGGTCCATACGGAGCCGATCCCAAGCTGCTGATGCGAGAATTCCCAAAAACTCTTGGGAATGTAGCATACAAATGGTACCGAACATTGGAGGGCGGATCTGTGAAGACTTGGGACGACATGGTCCAGAATTTCTATACCAAGTTCTTCCAGATGGAAGAAAAGGTGACGATGATCCATCTCTCGCGGATGTATCAGAAACGCGAGGAAGATGGAATCACTTTCATCAAGAAATTCAGAGCGAAATCCTTGGAGTGCAAGGATCCAATGCTCGAAAGCCGGCTCGTAGAGATATGCCTGCAGTGCATGCGAGATGAATACAAAAGCATGCTGATCAATTTGCAAACACCTACGATTTCAAAGCTCATCGAATGCACGATGAACATCGAGCCCATTGTCGAGAGACAGAGAAAGAAGAGCGCTCCAGAACGACCTGCGAGCGGCACCACCTACAAGATCGGCAGATTTGGCTACAAGCGGGGACGCGAAGCTGAGGTCAATACAGTTTCGCCACAGAAGCAAGCAAAAGTTGCAAACTTCGACGCACCGCCTCTGCCATGCTCGGTGGAGGAAGCGAGCGATCTCTGCAGACAGTGGCGCAAGGACGGCGTCCTGCCACCGCTCAAGAAAGCACCCTCCAAGGAGATGACGAGGGACCCTAAATGGTGCGAATACCACGGCAAGGTCATGCACCCCACAGCCGAGTGCAAGAAGCTCAGATTCGCGTTCGATCAGAAGATGAAGAACGGCGAACTCATCGTCAGCGACCACCGAAAGGATGTGCGCAACAACCCGCTGCCTGCCCATACAGATTCGGGCTCAAAGGGCAAAGAGGTCGCCATGATCTCGATAGTGGACTTGGAAGAAGTCGCAGAGGATGGTCTGCCCATCATTGCTGAAGTCCATGAAGATGAAGACTACAGCATGGACACGGAAAATGAGCGTGCCGACCGCATGAAAGGGTCGCATGGCTTCGACAAATTCTTCAACGAGATGAACTTCTCCGAAAAATGTCGAACGGATATGACAAAAGCAATCTTAAGGGTAGCAGAGGACTACAAGGAGGACCTCGTGGTCTCCAACGGGAAAGTCGTCAGGACGTCCCGTTCCACAGAAAAGATTATGACCTTTTCTGCCAGCGACAAGAAGACAGATGCGAGCCACCAGAGGCCCCAGTACGTGACCGCCATCATCAACGGCGTCGAATTCAAGCGAGCATTCGTCGATGGAGGAGCAGCGGTCAATGTTGTTCCACTCCACACACTGAAGCTAGCAGGGATCCCCGAGCACAAGGTAGTCAAGCGTCCATCCCCACTGGTGGGATTCGGAAGCGATTCTAGAATGACGATCGGATGGATCCGCCTAGGCGTTCAAATTGGTAAAATCAAGTGCTCGGCGAAGTTGTATGTCATAGACGCGAACACCACATATCACATGATCATAGGTCGGGCCTGGATTCATCGCTTTGACGCAATCCCTTCGACGGCTCACCAGGTGATGAAAGCTATCTGGAACGACAGGATTGTCGAGATACCGGCCTCAACTAACCCGTTCAACTTGGACGAAGCACATCTCAGCGAGGCGGTGTGGTTCACCGAGATGGCGGACGAGCAAACACCCGGACCATTCAACCCTACTCCTTTACCTCTCTGGGAGGACATCAAGGACCAGTCACCTGCGGGCGTGATGGTGACAAGGGGAGATGCCAAGGAAAAGCCGCCTACACACGAAGAGGCGCCGCGCATCGCATATCATCGGAAGAATGTGTACACTCTGAAGAGGATCGCAAAGCATGACCCCGAGGGTAAGGAGATAGAGAGCTTCTACGCCAACGGGAAGAAATGCTATCGCATATGAAGGTGCGCGGGGACATCCTCACACGGGCATGGGGGTGTCCCTGGGCAAATCAATCAAATCGAGCAAGTTGCGCTGATGGAAGAGCCAACACAGGGCACTCCAGACGAGAAACTCAAAGAAGCGCCCGAATGCATGGAAGACAGGCCAAGACCACAAAAGCAAGAGCTAAAGGAAGTGTTCCTCAGCCCGAACGAGGAAAAGAAAAGGCCAGTCTTCCTGAGTGCGGACCTCACAAGCGAAGAGGAACAAGGACTGCTGCAGCTCCCAACTGAATACAAGGACGTGTTCGCATGGGAATATGATGAGATGCCGGGTCTGGACACGAGCATCACCATGCACCGTTTAGACATCATCCCAGGGTCTAAACCGGTCAAGCAAAGCATCAGAAGCTTCAGGCCAGAGCTCAACGTGAAGATCAAGCAGGAGATTGTCAAACTCCTAGACGCCAAGTTCATAGAGCCAAATCACCATCCCACATGGCTGGCCAACATCGTGCCGGTGGTGAAGAAGAACGGACAGCTCCGCATCTGCGTGGACTTCCGAGATCTCAATCGCTTCTGCCCTAAGGACGATTTCCCACTGCCTAACATCGATTTGCTCATTTATTCAACGGCAGGCCATCGCATGTTCAGTTTCATGGACGGCTTCAGCGGGTACAATCAAATCAAGATGGATCCCGAAGATGCAAGGAAAACTGCATTCATCACTCCCGTGGGGGTATTCAACTACACGGTAATGCCATTCGGCCTTAAGAACGCAGGCGCAACCTATCAGCGGGCCATGATGGCTCTATTCCACGACATGATGCACAAAGAAGTGGAATTCTATGTGGATGACCTGGTAGTCAAATCCAAGCATGAAGCAGATCACCTTGCAGACCTGCGAAAGGTGTTCAACAGATGCAGGAGCTTTCAACTGAAAATGAACCCCATGAAATGCGCATTCGGCGTGACCTCGGGGAAGTTTTTGGGATGCGTGGTCCATCGCCAAGGGATCGAGCCTGACCCTGCGAAAGTGTCAGCCATCACCAGCATGACGCCACCTCACAACCAAAGTACCTTGAAAACATTCTTGGGAAAATTGTCATATCTGCGGAGATTCATCCCAGCAATCGCCGAAATCACATGCTGTTTCAGCACTCTTCTCAAGAAGGACGCCGCGTACAACTGGGCTCCTGATCACGAAGCCGCATTCGAAAAGCTAA
Organism: Linanthus parryae; assembly: GCA_023055425.1. Lineage (NCBI taxonomy): Eukaryota > Viridiplantae > Streptophyta > Magnoliopsida > Ericales > Polemoniaceae > Linanthus > Linanthus parryae. The sequence goes on along the minus strand of JALGPY010000005.1, from coordinate 92,099,886 downwards.
AGGAGCTACTCACATCCCCAAAGATAATGATCGCGCCTCAACTGGGATCACCGCTTCTGCTATACCTTACATCGACAAGGAAATCTATAGGAGCACTCTTGGCTCAGGTGTATGAAGGCCAAGAGAGGCCCATCTATTACATCTCCCGCATTGTGCAGCCTGCTGAATCAAGGTACACAGACATTGAACGTCATTGCCTTGCTTTATTCTTCGTGATAGAGAAGTTGAGACACTATTTTGCATCGCACAAAGTAGTGGTGGTCACCAAAAGCGACCCCATAAGATACCTGCTAACTCACACTACTCCGGGCGGGAGATTGGCGAAATGGTACATGACCATCTCTCAATACGATATCACATGCGTAAAACCGAGAGCAATCAAGTCGCAGGCGGTAGCAGATCTGTTGGCACAGTTTCCCGACAACAACCACGAACCCGTGATCGAGGAAGAGCTCGAAGGCCCAGAAATCTACGCGATCGACGTACCCTATTGGACCCTCCACTTCGACGGTTCGTCAACCAGAAAAGGCGGAGGCATCGGGATAGTCTTGACAAAACCAGACGGAGAAGTCATACAGATGTCCGCAAAACTCAACTTCGCAGTCACGAACAACGAGGCGGAATACGAGGCTCTTATCGCGGGGCTCCGTGCGGTGAAAGCTTTGGAAGTGAGCAACTTAACGGTCATGGGAGATTCCAAACTGATTGTTAAGCAAGCCTCGGGCGAATATGGTTTAAAGGAGATCAACCTCCTGTCATACCGCACCCTAGTACAAAAGCTAATGCAGCAATTCTGCGACGTGAAATACGAGCACAAGCCCCGAGCGGACAACAGGCATGCAGACGCCTTAGCAACTCTGGGATCTAAGGTCAGCATAGACAAATGCCCCGCAAGGATTTCCATCGAAGTACGAACATCGTCGGCATTAACAGAAGATGCGTGCGACGACGAACACATGGATGACGCAGACTGGCGAAAAGCAATCCTGCGAGCTATTGCAAAAGGCACCAGCAGCGAAAGCTGGGCACTCACGAAAGGATACTGCATCCACGACAACACCCTTTACTACAAGGGTCCTGGAGGAATACTCATGCGATGTGTCTCCGAGCAAGAGGGACAACAGCTGTTAGAAAAGATTCACCAACACGCTTGCGGAGAAAGCGAGGTGTCAATCTACAGGAAAGCTCAGAGATATGGCATTCATTGGCCAAGCATGTCAACAGCTGCAGCCCTGATACAAGGGAAGTGCGAAAGTTGCGCACTAATCAAAGATTCTCTACTCATCGCTCTAACCGATGACGACACAGATTGGAGGAAGCCATTGTTTGAATTCCTCACCCAGGGCACCGTACCCGAATCGAGAAAAGAAGCCGACAAATTGAAGAGGAAAGCTTCTCGATACGTGGTTCAGGAAAACCTGCTTTGGCGAAAAGGTCACGAGGGTAACTTGCTGCGATGCCTAGACGGCAGGGAAGCACAAGAAGTCATGGACCTTTCTCATCAGGTGGAACACCAGGGAGGTGCGAAATTATGCAGACAGCTCCTCTCAATCGGATACTTCTGGCCCACGATGGAAGTCGATTGCCGCACCAAGGTGCGACGCTGCCAAGAATGCCAATTCAAAGGAAACCTAGTGCACGCTCCCGCCGTGGATCTACATGCATTAGGGACGCCATGGCCATTTCACACATGGGCTTTGGATTTCATCGGCCCCATCCGACCAACGTCACATGGGAACCATTTCATTCTCACTGCAACCGAGCTGTTCGCCAAATGGGTGGAAGCAATACCACTGAAGACGGCAAACGCGCTGGCTGTAGTTAACTTCATCCAGGAAAACATCGTATGCAGGTTCGGAATCCCAAATACCATTCTTTCAGATAACGGTACTCCTTTTGTTAATCGCCAGGTAGCTACGAAACTCGCGGAGTACAATATCAGGCAGATATGCTCCACCCCCTATTATCCAAAGGGAAACGGACAAGCCGAGGCGACTAACAAAACGCTGTTGAGAATTCTGAGCAAGATGGTCGCAGATGACCACAAGAAGTGGGCCGACTCTCTTAACATAGCTCTGTGGGCCTACAGAACTTCTCCAAGGACACCCACAGGGGCCTCGCCATTTCTACTATGTTATGGGGCCGAAGCTGTAGTACCTGCGGAGGTCAGAGTCAATTCGGCAAGGCTGGCCTTCCATGCACTCTATGAAAACCAACGCGATCATGATTTAGTCTTGCTGGAAGAAAAGCGAGAACAAGCCAAAAGGACTAACAAGCGGTACCAAGAAAGAATCGCTCGCGCCTATAACAAGACAGTCCAGCGACGGGATTTCGCAGTTGGCGACCTGGTCTTGCGCGCATCTGACCACTGCATGCGAGAAGCAACTCACCCAAAGTTCGCAGCTAATTGGGAAGGACCCTTCGAAGTCACAGAAGTCTTCGATAGTGGCTACTGCAGCATACGAAGGTTGCACGGCACAACCTCAACTCCAAGCTCAGTCAACATGCGCTGGATCAAGAAGTACTATCCTTGACTTCTCTTATTTCATACGTTTTATGATAACGTTGCTTAGTGTCTCATGTGGCTATGATTGACGCAATCTCCTCTCCCATATGAGAGGATTGTAATCCTATCTCTCCCATATGAGAGTGTTATAATAAAATAATTCTCCCAAATGAGAAGTTCATATTTCTAGCCGTTTATATTGCTCTATTTAATTTGTTATTACTGTCAACAATGATTTATTCGCTGCAATAGCAATTTATACAACGCGATCTTAATTGATCATCAAAGCCTATCTCTCACGATAGCAGCCAAACGCGAATGCGATCTTAAGTGATCATCAAAGCCTATCTCTCACGATAGCAGTCAACACAAATACGATCTTAATTGATCATCTAAAGCCCATCCCTTACGATGGCAGCCAATGCAAAATGCGATCTTAATTGATCATCAAAGCCTATCTCTTACGATAGCAAACGCGATCTCAATCGATCATCTAAAGCCTATCTCTTACGATAGCAGCCAAACGCAAATGCGATCTTAAGTGATCATCAAAGCCTATCTCTCACAATAGCAGTCAACACAAATACGATCTTAATTGATCATCTAAAGCCCATCCCTTACGATGGCAGCCAATGCAAATGCGATCTTAATTGATCATCAAAGCCTATCTCTTACGATAGCAAACGCGATCTCAATCGATCATCTAAAGCCTATCTCTTACGATAGCAGCCAAACGCAAATGCGATCTTAAGTGATCATCAAAGCCTATCTCTCACGATAGCAGTCAACACAAATACGATCTTAATTGATCATCTAAAGCCCATCCCTTACGATGGCAGCCAATGCAAATGCGATCTTAAGTGATCATCCAAAGCCTATCTCTTACGATAGCAGCAAAATACAAAAACGATCTCAATCGATCATCAAAATCCTATCTCTCACGATAGCGATTTATGCAAGTGCGATCTTATATGATCTTCTTAAGCCTATCTGTTACGATAGCAATTTATACGCAAAGTGATTTTAGTTGATCACCCAAGCCCGTCTGTTACGATGGCAACGTAACTGCAGAACCATCTTGCTAGATCTTCTAAAGGTCTATCTGCTGCGATAGCAATTTATGCGATAAACTATCTCAAGCAATTCTCTAATAAAGCTTATCTTCTATGATAGCAATTCGCACCACTCAACGATCTTAATTGATCTGTTAAAAACTATCTGTTACGATAGTAAAGTTGTGAACATGATCTCATATGATTTACAACGACCAACTACAAGCCCATCCGTCAAGATGGCACAGCTGCGAAATTACGATCTCGAATGATCTAGCGAAACATCCGCGAATTGACATCGCATATGTGTAATCATTACATGGCATTATGCGAGGCAAAGCAAGTTGAAGCGCATGCGAAATTGTATTTTGTTGCAAAAAGAGCAGATAATACAAAAGCTATATATCATTATGAGTCAAATGACTTACAATTTATCTATCTAGATAACAGCTTACAAGCGGAAAGCTCGAATCTAACCACGCAGCCCACATGGCTTACAATACATTCGAAAAATGGCTGATAAGCCAGCAGAGACACGGTACGGAAACCCGGACTGCAAAGAATGAACCGCCCTGGCTTCAAACGCCGGCTACACGATGCCCAGATCTGCGGGTGAACATCTGTAGCAAGGGGGATCTTGCTCTAAAAAGAGCCACATGAAGCCGTACGCTCGACATCCCGCTATCCGACAAGACCGTTATCAGATATGCTCCCCATAACATTTGCCCAAGGAACCACCGGTTCCAGCGATCAAATTGCAAGCAGAAGCTCCAAAGGGCAAGGGCTCCTTGTAGACGGGGATGAACACAGCGGTTCGCAACCCTGAGTTCAAGAACGAAGAGGCAAGAAACCCTCCTCCAGGGATGCTGAAGGAGAATTCCGCCGTTCATTACGAGACGGTAGCACGGTCACTTCGGCGCTGCACCTCGCCACGAGGCGGCCGGAAACATGACCTGCACACATAATGCACGAAGAAATTTCTTCGAACACACATGAGGTATTATCTGCATCCTCTTTATGATGGTTATAAACAGCAATAAGCCTCATAAAGTGGATCTTGGAAAATATTTCTATAGCACAAAGCGCAAACTCAGGATTCAAAACTTGAAGTTGCCATGAATCAACGAAAAACAAGCGTTGAAGCCAGCAGTCGTAAGGACTCACGGCAAAGCACATGTTTGGGATGAAGAACCCAAATGGCAAAGACAGGGTTTATATAGGCCCTGCGGAGACTCTTCGGTTGCCTAAGATGAGTCAGCAAAATTCAAAAATAGGGTAAGTTCAATCACTACGCCTTGAAAAGCGGTAACAATCAATTACCCTACTAAAGGCTACGACGATTCAGTTGCGTATCCTAATAAATGACGGATAGTCATGATTCGGATGGACTTCCCAACGGAAGCGTGCTTATCTGCCGAGAAATTAGCGCGAAAATCAAGCAGAAAATCAATTGCTGATGTCATAATTGGATATGCACAGAAATGTCCAATCAAATCCCGAAAAGGGCAAAACGGGCAAACTCATTGTTTGTTGTTAAAAAAAAAGGGGGAGAAACCCTAGCAATATTACATTAATGTTTCAAAACGTTACATTAATATCTCAGCTATTTTCCTGTTTTCTTTTCAAAATTCGAAAAGTCAAAACAAATTCTTGATTAAGGAATCTTGGGGCTCGAACTGCTCGCTCAGCTTCTCCACTTGTTTCACTTCTTGCTTCAGTTGCTCGCACTTGGCATTCATTTCGTGATACAGCTTCAAAGCTTCATCAACCTTTTGCTTTTGCTGCTCCACCTTCTGCATCTCAGCTGCGAGATTCTGGTGACCGAGATTCAAAGTTACAGCTGCGCGAATCAGTGTAACTCTGTCCTTGAGGAATTTGAAACCAAGTCTGCCTTGGACTTTGAACAGGAGATTTTGGCACATGCCACACAGCAATTCAGCACTCTGGGCCGAAATGGTCGCAGGTGTAGCCGCAGACAGCTGCTCCAGTATCCAGATGGCTTCAGTAAGGAATAGCCTCCTGTCAAAAGGTCCGATCTCCAGAGATCTCACAAACGATCGGGGGTATCTGAGACGCATTCGAACCACCCAGTCTACATCGGTTTGCTTTAAACCTGAGACATCAAAAATGGTTATAATGTCAGAACTCGCAAGCAAATAATGCGACGTGCGAACGGTAAATCTTTACTTACCAGTGCCTTCCAGAATTTCATGAAGAGAAGGGATGCGGGCCACTGGGTTGTTCGAAGACTGCCCTCGCTCCATGGCTCTCCTATCAGCTGCGAGCTCCAACCTCTCATAGTCAGGAGGAAGAGTGTAGGCCGCACCAGCTGCGACTACATTCCCAACCCGCGAGCCCCAAATGCTCCACGCAGGAATAGGTGCTTCCGGCTCAGTCATCGCCGGAGGCGAAGGGACAGCCGAAGTCGCTGGGCGGAGGACACCTCCAGATGCGAAAACATTAGCATCACTTGTCCTTTCTTCCTCACCACCGTTACGGACACCTTCGTCCATCGGCACAGCATCAGCTTCGACATCATCGGAGAGTTCGATGACATCCTCGAAATGCTCACTTGCGTGTCCAGCGGCTGTGACGGGCTTCTCGGTATGGGAGCTCGAAATTGGAACATGGGATGCAGAAGGCTGACTTCTCTGCTCCAGCTCAGGTTCCACAGCATGACCTGCGATACCAAATGCGATAATGTGAGGTAACTTGTGTTATAAGTTATTTCGCTATCTTTACTAAAGCTAAGAATAAGCACCTCCACGCGAAGGTGGGATTGAGGTATCCTCATCGTACACTAGGGACGTGGAACCGTGCCCTATCAGTGTATCCTCACTAAGCAAATCTTTAAGAGAAGCGTGACCTGGGATGCGAGTAAACCAGTCATGATTTTGCCTCAAGTGGCTACAGCCTAGTATGCGCATATCACTCAAAATAATTACCTGAGGGTTCTCCGCATTTGCTTACCAACCAACGGCGAATGTCAGGCTTTTACACACCGTGCTTTAACGCACCCACAATTACATCTCTATAAGTAACTGCGAGATTGAAGATCTCACCTTTATCGCCACCTGCGATCTCTGCGAAGTCCGCTTGGACTTGCTCTAGCTCTGCTGCATCCTCTCCGGGAACCTCATCTTCCTCCTCCACATGAGGAGCCACTTCTTCGGGAAGCTCGTCTTCCTCGCCAACTTGACGCACTAAGTCGTCAACATGCTGCTCCTCGAGGCTCCGCTGTTTCACACGCTCGAGCTCCTCTTCCTCTCGCTGCCTTCTTCTTTCAGCAGCCTCCGCGGCTGTCTTCCGGGATTCAGCAAGAACATCCTCGCTTATAGGATCATCTGAAATGCCAGAATGGGCATCTCTCTTTTGCCTCTTGGCCACAAGGCCACCAACGGCTTCATCATCATCATCTGCGAATACATAATTGGTTCAAAGAAAAGAACTGCAAAGAAGTCAGGATAAAAGGCAAGGAGATGCGACGGAAGTACCTCCTGATTCTTCCTCGCACATCACAACTGTTGCTTCTTCTTCTTCATCACTGGCCTGGGGCTCCTGTCTCTCTTCCTCCTCTTGGTTGAATGGAACGAAAGTCTCAACTGCGAGATCTTTTCGCACTTTGCTGGGCATACGACCCTTGCCTTTGTCCTTGATGGAAAGGGACCTCACTGGGGGAGAAGCTGGAGCACTCCTAGGGGAGGAAATCGTAATTCCCTTTTGCCTAGGTCTCTTCACTCTCGGCGCCGCAGTCGCTGGAGGGGACGGGTCATCTCTAGGAGGAGACGGAGCCGGAGGGTTATCTATCAGCGAGTCAGCAAAAGTATTCATGACTGCGCGAACCCTTGTTTCGACCTCGGCATCCATCCTCCATGCCAGCCGGAACGACTCCCCTTTCCTTCTGGTGGCAACAATGGTGTTCACCAGCGATTTGGAGCGATCACCAGCTGCGAACCTCCGCACATGACACTGAAACAGCACAGAACGAAAAGCATCAGCGCAAGGAAATCAAAAGGCTTAAAGCACACGAAGGAATTGCTTACCTCAGCAAACGCCTTACTATATCTGACGACATGCGTGTCGCCCTTCTTGATTGCGTCGACTTGCTCCTTCAGAATGAAATCGGGGCACAAATGATTCTCGCGGTCCCACAGCGAGTAGCAACCATACTCAGACTCGCTCAAACTACAATTGGGGCGAAACGGAAAAGAGTTTCTCTTGATCAAGTGGGCCTTTCCTGGCTGCGCCGCCGCCTCCGTCTCAATCCTCGTTTGCTGGGCAACCCAGTATGCGAGCCAGTTCTGGGAATAACCACCCTTGCGAGTTCCCGCAGGCTGCTCAAAGGGAAGATTGCTCATGAGGACCGTCTTGCACTCCTTTGTCAGCAAACGCTTGTAGCACCCTCTGATAATAGACTGGGGCCAGATCGATGGGGCCACCGCATCAAAACCAAACTGAGGAGAGACCCGAGTGGGGTCAACATCCACTGTAAGCCTTTCATACCGCGGTGCAAGCTCACGAATATGCTCTGCAAGGGCAGGAAGGGATCCTCGCAGACACCAACAAAAGAATTCACGATAGCGTTCGTGGAAATGCGGCCCCTTTTCAAAGAGAAGGTCTTCTGACAAGACCATACCTTTGGAAGGGTATAGCTTTGGAAACCACCGCACATTCTCAACACGTGTGGCATAGGGCCTGGCAGTAAACTCCTTTCGTTTGTCGCATATCAAACTCCAAGTACACTTGGTGTTGCTTGCTCCAAACCATCTCGCAGCCCTTCCGCTGTTGCGCGCTTCCGTCTCGCCTGGGGGACACCACTTATCAAGTGGGAGGGGAGTTGGAGCATAAGACGGCCAGCGCTCGAAAACCCACATTGTCAAAAAGCTGATATTGACAAAGGTCAGAACATCGAGGCGGCCACGCGATTCCCTCATCGCCAGAACCAGCTGATCCAGCCTATAATATAGCGTGCCCAAAACCAAGGGTCCGAGTGCGACTCTCTGGCCAAGAGCGAGCCTCACGGCAAGTGGCAGCACATGGTAGAAGACCCCGTCATGGGGGTGACCATCAATCAGATACCTCGACAGCCAAGCACAGAGAAAGGCACAAAGGGTCAAATGATAGCCCTTGCCCTCTACATAATTCTCGGCCTCCGGGTTCTCGCTCAAAATCTTCTTAGTAATGCTGCTGTTCGCATAGTCTCGGAAGAAGTACTGCAACCACTTGTTCCAGGTATTTTTCGCAGACGTATCCACCAGCTGCCAGTTCGGAAGAGGCTTTGTAGTGGTCCACCGAGTGGAGATTTTCTTTACCTCTGCTAGGCACTCCTCCATCTGCGCGTACAAGGCCATTTCAGCAGATGTCCTCAAGTGACTCAAGGGGTCCACCTCGCCCATGGGGGAAAGCTCATACAGCATTTGAACGTCCTCGAGCGTGGGGGCAGCCTCGAACTCAGCAAAATGAAACGTGTGAGTCGCGGGCGAGTAACGGGACAGAAGGTCTAGAAGCATGGACTGATCCAACTTCACGGCAGCACCCTTCATAGCACGGATAGCAAAGAAAATGCCGGCTTTATCGAGAATCTCGGCGTGATGATCCAACACGTGGTCGATCCACTCATCCATATAGTCCAATTTCTGGACAAACGCCTGAGTAGAAATCGCAGTGTATGGGAAGTGCCCATTCTCGATCCCCAATCGAACCACATCCTCGGAACCAACCAACTCGAGCAAGGCTGAGTTAACTGGGCGAGTCAGTGTCAACAATCGCTCAACTGGAACAGGATCAGGCATCCTCTTCGCCTTCACCCTCGCATGATAAAAGTCTTTCCCACCCAGAAAGGGGGCTTTTCGCCACAGAGCCTGCGGAAGCTCCGGCATCTCTTCATCTTCCTTGACGGGTCTGGTTACTCTTGTCTTGGCCATTCCTGCGAAAGGGCAAAAAAAAAGGGGGGGAGAAATACCACACTTCAGTTTGAATTTTGGAATTCGAGATCCATGCAAAGGAAAGCAAACAGTTCCGGTACCGATCTCAGAAATTGGGGAGTTGCAAGATCCAATACTGTTGAAAGATTAAAACGAAGCGGGTTCAAAGATCAAAGCCTCTTCACAAATTTCATGGATTTACAGATTCAACGCAGTTCAAGGCAAACACTGGTATTTTAAATCAAAAGTAAACGAGGCCGACCTTGTTTCCTTGAAGCTTGCTTGGATATACACAATTGGAGAATACGATTTGCAGTTCTGAACTGGTGATTGATTATCTGGATCTGCTCTCGAAGATCTCCGGGTACCATTCACTTTAAGAGAAAGAAGTGATGCTTTGCAATAATGGGATACAAGGTATTTATCCAAAAGAATGAAGGGTTGCGTCCCTTCAGTAGTCGAATCGCAACCGTCACCGTCGTATCGCGCAATCACAGGACGGGCTGACGTCACGCCTAAAACCCTAAAGGTCAGACGGCACGACTCTAGGGGTTTTAGGTCATAATGACACGCACGGGGGCTGAACTTACCCGTATTTGAATTGATGCGTGGCGACGACGCGCATGTTGGTTTCCGCGCATGGAAGCCTATACAGCTATGAGCCTTCACGCGCAGAAAGGGGGCTAATGTAGATACTGCTTTCTGACATGACAGATCCTAGCCACGTGGCAATCATCCAGCACACCATATTGTGCTCCACACACACAGGATCACCAGCCGAGCTGATCCATGTGGGGGTTGCGAGACAGAGCCCTCGCATACCACTGCACGGGACTTGTAGGGACTTTGTGGTTTGGAGGCTAGAGTAAGCCCTGTCGCGTGCGAGCCAAGCCCGCGCGCGACCTTTAGTAACTGTTTTGAGAGATCTATGGCACGAGCTCCCTAGACCCGGTCAATCCGGTCAAACCCGGTCAACCTCGTAACGGTTCCGGTATTCGCGCACCACGTGCTCTAACGGTTCCTATATACTCGGACGAACGTGCCGTTATGGTTAAGCTAATTAAGCCGCCATTAATGGGCGCATTAACCACACTACAACGGCCACGTTCTCCAGTATATATAGATCGTCAACCTTTCCATACAGGAAAGGACACACTGCCATACGCGGAAGCTCTGCCAAACCTCTGTCTCTCTCTCAGACATTGCTACTGACTTACTCTCTCCCTACACACACCCCTATTCTTCCTGTGCGATCCCTGATCCTTTTATTTGAATAATATTCACTATTTTAGTGCGCAATTATTTAATGGACTTTATGTCCTTGATCTAAGCAATCCTGTCTACAACATTAATACCAAGCGAATTAAAATAAGTGATTTAAATCCTGCTTGTTTATGGCATTGTCGTTTAGGCCATATAAATGAGAAACGTGTATCTAGACTCCATAAGGATGGATTACTAGACTCATTTGATTTTGAATCATATGAGACATGTGAGGCTTGTTAATTGGGAAAAATGACAAAGTCCCCTTTCAATAATAAAGGTGAGAGGACTAGTGAGCAATTGGCACTCATACATACCGATGTGTGTGGGCCATTCGCCACGCCTGCCAGGGGTGGTTATGTCTACTTCATTACATTTACTGATGATTACAGTAGATATGGATTTGTGTACCTTATGAGGGCAAAATCCGAATCCTTTGAAGTGTTCAAAGAATTCAAGAATGAAGTAGAGAAGCAAATTGGCAAAAGTATCAAGGCTCTACGATCGGATCGCGGAGGAGAATACTTGAGCCAAGAGTTTGACGACTATCTTAGAGAGTGTGGGATCGTGTCCCAACTCACTCCACCCGGAACGCCACAATGGAATGGTGTGTCCGAGAGGAGGAATCGAACCCTATTGGATATGGTTCGGTCTATGATGTGTCAAACCGATCTTCCATTATCATTTTGGGGCTATGCTCTATTAAGTGCAGCTTTCACCATTAACCGCGTTCCATCTAAATCAGTCATGAAAACACCATATGAGATGTGGAGTGGGAGGCGTCCCACACTGTCGTTCATGAGGATTTGGGGCTGCGATGTCTATGTAAAATGTTTACAATCAGACAAGCTAGGGCCTAAATCGTATAAGTGTAAATTTGTGGGGTACCCTAAGGAAACTAAGGGATACTACTTCTACAATCCAACCGAGAACAAAGTGTTTGTTGCTCGGACCGGCGTGTTTCTAGAAAGAGAATCTGTCTCTAAAGAAGCAAGTGGGAGGAATGTAGAACTTGAAGAAATTCAAGAACCACAAATCACTGAACCGATTATGGAACATGAACAGGAATCACAAGCAGTTGTGGAGCCACCTGTTCAGGTAACACAAGAGCTTCGTAGATCTAGTAGAGTGCGCCAGGAACCCGAGAGGTATGGACTTCTCGTAACCGATTCCGGTGACACGATGCTCATAGATGATGAGCCTAATACCTATGAGGAGGCCATGAATGGCCCTGACTCTCAGAAGTGGCTGGAAGCCATGAGATCCGAGATGGAATCCATGTATACCAACAAAGTATGGACTTTGGTGGAACCACCTGATGGGGCGCGGCCCATAGGGTGGAAGTGGGTCTTCAAGAAGAAGATCGACATGGATGGTAATGTGATTACCTATAAGGGCCGATTGGTGGCTAAAGGATTCAGACAGATTCATGGTATTGACTATGATGAAACCTTCTCACCAGTCGCAATGACCAAATCCATCCGAATCTTACTTGCAATTGCAGCATACTACGACCATGAGATTTGGCAGATGGATGTCAAAACAGCATTCCTCTATGGGAATCTCCTCGAGGACGTGTATATGATACAGCCGGAGGGTTTTGAGGATCCAAAGCAAGCCAACAAAGTCTGTAAGCTGCAACGATCCATATATGGATTGAAGCAAGCTTCTAGGAGTTGGAATCGACGTTTTGATGAAGTGGTCAAAGAGTTTGGCTTCATCAGAAACGAAGATGAGTCTTGTGTATACAAGAAGGTTAGTGGGAGCTCTGTAGCTTTTCTGGTCTTGTATGTGGATGACATACTACTCATTGGAAACGACATTCCCATGCTGCAATCTGTGAAAGATTGGCTAGGAAAGTGTTTCTCAATGAAGGACTTAGGGGAAGCAGCCTATATACTCGGTATAAAGATCTATAGAGATAGATCTAAAAGGTTGCTAGGCCTAAGTCAAAGTACATATATTGACAAGGTGTTGAAACGGTTCAACATGCAAGATTCCAAGAAGGGATTCTTGCCCATGTCACATGGAATCACTCTTTCGAAGAGTGGTTGTACTTCCAATGGGATTGAGAAGGAACGCATGAGTAGGATTCCCTATGCTTCGGCCATAGGATCTATCATGTACGCCATGTTATGTACTAGACCAGATGTGTCATATGCCTTGAGTATGACAAGCAGATACCAATCCAATCCGGGTAAGAGTCACTGGATTGCTGTCAAGAACATCCTAAAGTACTTGAGAAGAACTAAGGATGCTTTCTTGATATTTGGCGGTGAGGAAGAGTTGCGTGTAAGGGGTTACACTGATGCAAGCTTCCAAACCGACAGAGATGACTTTAGATCACAATCGGGATATGTGTTTTGCCTGAATGGAGCAGCGGTGAGCTGGAAGAGTTCCAAGCAAGAGACGGTAGATGATTCTACAACAGAGGCTGAGTACATTGCTGCAAATGGCGCAGCAAAGGAGGCTGTTTGGATCAGAAAGTTTGTTTCTGAACTTGGTGTGGTCCCTAGCATTGCGGATCCAGTGGAGTTGTTCTGCGACAACACTGGAGCGATCGCGCAATCAAAGGAACCCAGATCGAACCAGAAGTCCAAGCATGTGCTCAGGAAGTTTCATCTGATTCGAGATATTATCGATAGAGGAGACGTTCGGATATGCAAGATTCCTACAGATGATAATCTGTCAGACCCGCTTACGAAGCCTCTCACGCAGTGGAAGCATGAAGGGCACACTAGGAGTATGGGCATAAGAGATGCACCAGATTGGCTCTAGTGCAAGTGGGAGACTGTTGGAATAGATGCCCTAGAGGCAATCTAGTTTAGTATGAATTTGTATATGGCTAGAAAATTCATTTATTATTTATTGGATATTTAATATAATAAAGTACTTAGATTTACAATTGTGTTGTTTATATTAAATATCCCTAGTCAAGTATAATGATTAATGGGACAATCATCTATAGACTAGTATGGGGTTGGATTGATATGGAGATATCACGATCCAACACATAGGTGTGCATTACGGAATGTTGCACTGGATTGACCCATCTCCGAGAAGGCTACATACATGTTATGTTGAGTCACAAGTGCTTCTCGCGGTGCAATGGTATTGTCATCCTCAGACTTGAAGTCACTAGATATTCTAGTTGTGGATCATTTTGATCTTGGTAGCGTTAAACGCTACACCATGACTGGGTAGTTATAAAGGCGTGTACTGGATACAATGAGAAGCAAGCTTAGAAATCGTAGTGGACGTAGAGAGGATTTGCCCCTCCCACATAACGGGAGCAAATATCCTAGGCCACTCGAGGGATAGTGCTTATAGAATGTCTGGCCAGACTCAAATAAATCAATATAGGATATTGATGTTATTTGCACGAATAAGGCTATTCCCATGGATCGAGAAAATATGGATTGGATATACGAGTGTGACTTGTATATCTCGTGTCCAATCCGGATATGGAGGCAAAGGGATGAGACAATTACTTGTGCAAAGGTTGTCAAGATGACTATTCTATTAGTTGGCTAGAATGGATGTTTTGCTAGAAACCGCTCCATATTAGCAAATAGTTGCTACCAACTAGATAGAACCTATGGGGTCACACGCTACATAGAGTTGAACTAGATTTGGGAATTAATTAATTGGATTAATTAATTAGAAGGATCACTTTGCAAAACCTTGCAAACTTAGTAGGGACTAATTTGCAAGGAAGGGACTAAATTGAATTCTAGTTGGACTAGAATAAGTCCTTTAGGTAGTTAACAAGGATTTGTTGGACTATATAAAGGACCCTCCTTCCTTCCTCATAACTTATGCTCATTAGTGAACATAACAAGAGTGGGAAAGAACAAAAGGAGAGAGAGCAAGCAACAAGGAGGCCGACCCGACCCCCTTGCCGCCGCCCTCACCCCGTCGGCCAAAAAGAGGGCCGAAGCCCCTCTTTTGTCTCGTTTTGCGTGATTCCTTCATCCTCTTCCTAATCCGGGCTAGCACCAAGGAGTTTGGGAGATCTAGGATCAACTCTAGGCGTGGATCAACTATAGAGAACGTGACATTATTCGCGTTTGAAGTCATCAAGGAGAACCCAAAGGTGTGTTTATGATTTCTTACCTTCACTATCGTTATGCATCTAGACTTGTGATCCTTGGAGGGTTTTGCATGGTTATTTGTTTGATTATGCTTCCGTTGCGCGATCCATGAATCAAAACCCTACACTGTCAAGACATGGGAAGACATGGTGAAGAAATTATACACCAAATTCTTCCAAGTAGAATAGAAGGTCGCCACTATCCACCTCTCCCGCATGTACCAGAGGCATGACGAGGAAGGGGTCGTCTTCATCAAGAAGTTCAGGGCCAGGTCCTTCGAGTGTGTCGACGATGTCTTGGAAAGCCGACTGGTGGAAATATGCCTTCAGGGCATGCTTGATTAATACAAAGGTATGTTAATCAGTCTGAATATGCCTACATTCTCGAAGTTGATTGATTGTACCAGAAACATTGAGCCGCTGATGGAAAAGATGATGAAGAAGAACACTCACGATCACATGCCAGCTGGCTCTGGCTTCAAGATCGGGAGATTCAGTTACAAGCGCGGATGGGACGTGGAGGTAAATGCAATGTCGTCCCCTCACAAGCAGCAGCAACCTGCGTCCCGGGAGGCACCGCCTCTGCCATGCTCGATCGAAGACGCGATCATGCTTTGTAAGAATTGGCGAAGAGATGAATTATGTCCGCATTAGAGCATAAACCCACCAGGGAGCAACCACAGGACCCCAGATGGTGCGAATGCCAAGGAAAAGTCATGCACCCGACAAGGGAATGCAAGAAGCTCAGATTGGTGGTAGAAAGGAAAGTCAAAGAAGGGCAGCTGGTCATTGACGAATCGTCCAAAGACGTGCGCGACAACCCCATGCCATCTCATGTACAGAAAGAGCCCAAGGGGAAGGAGATAGCCATGATTTCAATCATGGACTTTGCGGAATTCACAGACGTAGGAATACCAGTGGTCACAAAAAACTGCGAGGAAGAAGAAAATGGCGTGGAAACAGAGGATTCACGTGCTGAACGCATGAAGAACTCCAACAAATTCGGGAAATTCTTCGATTACATGAATTTCTCGAACAGCTGTAGGCACGATATGGTAAAGGCCATCCTAAGGGTGGTAGAGGATTGTGCTGAAGAATTGGTCACCTCGAATGGCAGAGTTGTCAAGGCTGCGCGATCGAATGGTTTAATCATGACATACGATGAATCTGACAAAAATATGGACGCGAGTCACCAGAGGTCGTTTTACGTGACTGTAGTGGTCAAGGATGTTTAATTCAAGAGATATTTTGTTGATGGCGGAGTCGCAGTAAATGTGATACCGCTCAGTACCTTGGAATTAGCAGGAATCCGTCAAAGAAAAATTGTTAAGAAGCCATCACCGTTGATGGGCTTCGGAAGCGACTCTAGAATGACGGTTCGCTGGATTCGATTGGGATCCTGATTGGTCAGATCAAGTTCTCTGCCAAGTTCCATGTCATCGAGGCCAACACCACTTACCACATGATAATCGGTCGAGCGTGGATCCGTCGCTTTGATGCCATACCTTCCACGGCTCACCAAGTAATTAAGGCCATCTGGAAATACAGAGTGGTCGCAATACCCGCCTCTGTGAATCCTTTCAATCTAGAAGAGGCACACTTGTCTGAAGCCATGTAGTTTATGGAAATGGCTGATGAAGCTACTCCCGCTCCGTTTCAGCCAACTCCCCTACCTAAGTGGGAAGACATCAAGTGCCAGTCACGAGCAGGGGTAATGGTGATTCGAGAGGAGCTTAAGGAGAAGCAACCCGCACGGGAGAAAAATCCCAGGGTTACCTCCAACAAGAAGAGCGTCTATACCCTGAAGAGGGTTGTCGAGCATAATGGTGATGGCAAGCAGATAGGTAGCTTCTACTCTAATGGCAACAAGTGTTACCACATCTGAAGGCGCGCGTGGTCATCTCCGAGTCCCTCCATCGGAGGTGTCCCCGGACAAATTTCCGAGCTAACAGAGGCTCTGGACGAGAACAAGGAGAACCCGTTGCTAGAAGAAATCAAGGAGGCCCCCGAATGCATGGAGGACCGCCCGAAGCCACAAAAGCAAGAACTGAAGGAAGTATTACTAAGGTCTGCGGACGGAAAGAAGAGGCCTGTCTTCTTGACTGCAGATCTTGGCAATAAAGAAGAGCAAAGGCTGCTCGAATTATTGAAGGAACGGGTGTCTTCGCATGGGATTACGACGAGATACCGAAGTTAGATCAAGGAATTAATGTGCATAGTCTGGATATTATTCTGGGTTCCAAGCCAGTCAAGCAGAGCGCAAGGACATTCCGTCCTGAAATAAATGTCAAAATCAAAGAGGAGATTGTCAAGTTGCTAAATGCCAAATTCATCGAACCTAATCATCATCCCACCTGGCTCGCCAACATAGTACCTGTCCTTAAGAAGAATGGAAGTCTTCGGGTTTGTGTGGATTTCAGAGATCTAAACAAGTTCTGCCCTAAAGATGATTTTCCGTTGCCAAACATAGATCTCTTGATCGACTCTACGTCAGGACATGAAATGTTTAGCTTCATGGATGGGTTTAGTGGCTATAATCATATCAAAAGGGACCCAGAGGACGCGAAGAAGACGACGTTCATCACGCCTGTGGGAGTCTTCAATTACATCGTTATGCCATTGGGTCTGAAGAATGCATGTGCTACTTATCAACGCGCGATGATGGCGTTATTCCATGGCATGATGCACTAAGAAGTTTAATTCTATGTGGATGATTTGGTGGTCAAATCGAAGTAGAAATAGGACCATTTGAAAGACTTAAGGAAAGTCTTCGATAGATGTCGGGCTTTCCAGCTAAAAATGAATCCCATAAAGTGCGCATTTGGAGTGACTTAGGGAAAAAACATGGGTTGTGTAATTCACCGACATGGAATTGAGCCTGACCTTGCGAAGATGTCAGCAATCACTAGTCTACCCCACCACAGTCTCAGACTACATTGAAAACATTTCTGGGAAAATTGTCACACCTAAGAAGATTCATACCATCTATTGCGGATTTGACCTTTTGTTTCGGGAATTTGCTCAAGAAGAACACGACGTTCTTATGGACGGAGTAGCATCAGGCTGCATTTGAAAGGCTGAAAAAGCTTTTGGCATCTCCCAGGGTCATGATCGCGCCTCAACTAGAATCACCTCAGCTGCTCTATTTAACCTCAACAAAGAGGTCCATCGGAGCATTCCTAGCCCAGGAGTTTGAAGGCCAAGAAAGACCGGTGTATTACATCTCGCGCATGATTCAGTCTACAGAGTCCAGGTACACAGATATTGAGCGCCATTGCTTAGATTTGTTTTTTGCTATTGAGAAATTAAAGCACTATTTTGCGTCCCACAAAGTTGTCATCATAACCAAGAATGATCCTATACGTTACTTGTTGGGCCATTCAGCACCCTGTGGGAGGCTCGAAAAAGGGTAAATGACAATTTCCCAGTATGACATCGTTTCTGCGCGACCAAAGGCTATAAAATCCCAAGCATTGGTGGCTATGTTAGCCCAGTTTATGGACGAAAATTACGAGCCTGTATCAGAGGAACTCGAGGGGCCCGAGATATACGCAATCAACGACCGGCGTTGGAAACTGCACTTCAATGGACATTAAACAAGATCGGGAGGTGGAATTGGAGCAGTGCTAATCCAACCAATAGGTCATCCAGATTTCGACCATGATGGACTTCGCGGTAACCAATAATGTGGTCGAGTACAAAGGCCTGATCGCGGGAATGCTCGCAGTCAAGGCCTTGGAGGTTCAGAATCTCATTATCATGGGAGACTCCAAGTTGATTTTCAAACAAGCCTCAGCAGAATATGCGCTAAAGGAGATCAACTTGCTGAAATACAGGTCAATAGTACAGAAGCTGGTTCAGAAGTTCGAATCTGTCTGATACGAGAACACTCCCAGGTCTGATAATCGACAGGTGGACGCATTGCCTACCTTAGGGTTAAAGATCGGCTATGATAAGTGCCCGACAAAAAACTCGATTGAAGTCAAGACGTCTCCATCCCTCGTAAAAGACCTGTGTGAGGAGGAGTCCCCTAAAGAAGTAGATTCGAGAAAGCCCATCCTCCGCGCAATGGCTGATGGAACCTGCAAAGAAACTTGGGTTTCCATCAAGGGATTTTTCATACACGATGGCCTGCTATACTACAAAGGCCCTGGGGGGATTCCCATGCGATGAGTAATATAAGAGGAAGGTCGAGCAACCTTGGAGAAAATCCACAACCATTCATGCGGAGACAATGAGATTTCGATCTACACGAAAGACCAAAAATATGAGATCCATTGGCCACAAATGTCATATTTCGCAGCTATCATACAGAGCAGCTGTGAAAAATGCGCGCAGATTAAAGATGCTCTAGAAATTTACACAATCGAAGATGGAGATTGGCGAAAGCCTATAATCGACATACTTACAAGAGGGGACTCTGCCTACCAACAGAAAAGAGGCTGATAAGCTCAAAAGGAAGGCAACTCGATACATCTTACAGGAAGGTTTGTTATGGCGGAAAGGACACAACGGGAACTTGCGCAGATGTCTGAACGGACAAGAGACCCAGAAGGTCATGGAGATATCCCACCAGGTTGAGCACCAAGGAGGCGTGAAGCTATGCAGAAAGCTCTTAACAGTTGGAAATTTCTAGCCAACCATGGAAGCTGATTGCCGTGCGAAAGTTAGAAGATGCAAGCAATGCCAATTTCATGGCAATCTAGTGCATGCTCCTACCGTCGACTTACACGCGTTGGGTACTCCTTGGTCGTTCCAGACTTGGTCCTTGGATTTAAACAGACCAATACGACCTCCTTCGCGTGGGAATGAATATACCCTCATAAGAACGGAGCGATTCACTAAGTGGGTTGAGGCAGTCCCACTCAAAATAGCAAATGCGGCGGTCGTGGTCAAATTTCATACAGGAAAACATCATCCATCGCTTTGGTATCCCTAACACCATCCTGTCCGACAATGGAATTCCTTTTGTTAATCGCCAGGTGGCCGCAAAATCAATGGAGTACAACATAATGCAAAGATGCTCAACGCCGTATTATCCAAAAGGAAATGGACAAGCGGACGCCACCAACAAGACGTTGCTCCAAATATTGAGCAAAAGGGTTGCGGGCGATCCCAAAAAATGGGAAGATTATTTGGGAATGGCGCTTTGGGCGTATCCCACATCGCCTAGGACTCCTACAGGAAATTCCGCATTCTTACCATGATATGGGGCTGAAGCAGTTGTCCGTCCTGAAATCAAGTTGAATTCAGCAAGACTGGCTTTCAGCGCTTTATAGGACAACGAGCGCGATCATGATCTCATCCTTCTCGAGGAAAGGCGCGAGAAAGATAATAGGACGAAAAACCAAGTATAAAGAAAGGATCTCGCGCGCCTACGACAAAACGGTCCAGCATAGGGACTTTGCAGTAGGGGACCTAGTCCTGCGAGCTTCTGAACATTGCATGCGCGAAGCAGCTCATCCCAAGTTTGTGGCTAATGGGGAAGGACCCTTCGAGGTCAAAGAAGTCTTCGATAGTGGTTATTGCAACATTCTACGCTGCCACGGGACTGCCACCACTCCAATCCCGGTCACTATACGGTGGCTAAAAAAGTACTATCCCTAGCTTTCTCTCTTTACTTTGCTTAAACACTTACACTGTACATCTTCCTAAAATCCTCCCATATGGGAATTCATATAATGATAATAACTCTCCCATATGAGAGCTCTTTTATCAACTGCCAGCCTCATTTTATCATTTTGCTTATATGGACTAGCAGCTGACCATAATGCAAGTGTAAGCCTATCTATTTAGATAGCATCTAAACGCATGATTAAAATCCTATCTGTTCAGATAGCAGCAATACGCGAACGTAAGCCTATCTCATACGATAGCAGTAATGCAAATTCAAAGCCTATCTGTCTAGATAGCAGCCAAACGCGACTAAAGCCTACCTGTCTAGATAGAAGCAAATACAAAAGCGAACTAAAAAGCCTATTTGGTTAGATAACATCCATCTGTAAATAAAGCCTATCTGTTCAGATAGCAGCCAAATGCGACCAAGCCCATCCGTCTTATGGCAGCAAAGTACAAAAGCCTATTCGACCGAATAGCAGCCAATATGCGAGTTAAGGTCTATCCTATTAGCCAAATGCGGTTTACAACTTATCTCTTTAGATAGCGGCTCAAAGCGAAGCTTGCAATGTAAAAAAGCTTTCAATCAAATGCTAAGTGTTCTGAAACACCGTTCAAAGAGATTCCTAAATAGGACTCTAAAGCTACGAAACTGACTACGATTTACCCGATGCGGTCGTCGACATCCTCGACCAGAACATAATCCTTGTTGATACCCCTGGCATGGCAAGGTGCCAAATGAGCTTCAAGCCATGAAGGCTGCTGATGTGAAGAACAAGCGGGCGAAAATCTCATGGGGTAGAAAGCTGATTGTGTGTAAGCAGGAAGCACCCGCACTCGTTACTCCCTAGCTTAGGCACTGGTGGCAGATAGTTATCCACCGGAGATCCACCGAAGATGCACCCCACTCATTAATTGCTAGTCTAAGAATTGGTGGCAGATTATTCTCCGCTAGAGGCCCACCGGAGAAATTCCCCGCAAACATGACTGGGAAAAGATGTCTTCATTCCAACAGAAGAGCTTGCACCACCGGTCTCCGAAAAGCCCTGGCAAATTAGAAGCCTCTTATGTGAGTTCCTTGGGAGCCATTTCCATAGCACAACGAACAAGTGCAAGCTTGGAGATCCAGAGCTGATACGGATTAAGACAGGTAAAAGTCAAAGAAAAGAATGGCAAGGACTCATGAGAATTGACATTTTATCAATTGAAAGAACCCATAAGGGTAGCAACGGTGGAAAACAAAATGGCAGTGAAGGGGGTTTATATAGAACTCAAGGGAGACTCTTCAGTTACCGGTTGAGTCAGCAACGCCTCGAAAACAGGCGAGAATCAATGACCCTGTTAATACAATAGCCCTAGGCAGTGATGAGGGTTTGGCTTACTGTGTGACGGGCACACCTTATTTAAACTCCACGACGGCACAACAGTTCAGAAACTGATGGCGGCTTATGAGGACTTGATCCTCCAAAGCATTAAAATATTCAGGACTCACCAAGAATCGTGAGTTATTCAGTTCTAAACTGCAGCAAAACATGGCATATGTGCATAAGCATATCTGTCTACGATAGCAGCGAAATCATTACTAAAAGCATAAGCCTATCTTTCTACGATAGCGGCAAAAATCATTAAGTTAAGTGTAAGCCTACCTAGGTAGCGACGAGACGCGAGTTTAAGACTTTCTGTTTAGATAGAAACTATATGCAACGATGGGCGAGCCTATCTGTCTAGATAGCCATAGCTCACAAACTTCTAAAACATAAGCCTAATGGCAACACTACTTACCTACAAGGAGAAATCACATAAAGCCTCGCATTCATGTAAGCAAAAAATATGAGCCAATCAAAAGCATGAAAAAAACAAGATATTTCAATATGCGCGGAACCAATGCGCGCCAAAACAGAAAACTCAAAAGATTTTCAAACAATCCAAGGATCGCAGCCACAGAGGGCACAATAATTTACATTAAAAAGAGTTCGAAAGAACGATTCCTTCAATACTGAAAATTTCAATCCTCAAAGAAATCCTTCAAGAGGGAATCTCCTTCTGAAAACATGATGCTATTAGCAGTCAGCTTCTCCAAGCCAGCCTTGTCATCCGCATGGCGTTTGGTGGCTACCTCAAATTCCTTGGCCATCTGCTCCCACTCAGTCATGCGCGCGTCAAGAGCAGCTTTCTCCTCCATATAGGCAGCATACTTGGACCTGAGTTGCGCAAAATTATGGATTTTTATCAACTTTGCACAAGGAAGTCCAAATCCAATCGCCCTGTCGCGATCTGCTGGAGCTCTTCCGCGCTAGCAAGGAGGTCCTGAGCACTATCAACCGTGGTGCTCGTGGGGGTAGTCGCATGAACTCTCTCCAAAAGAGCGACAATATTTTTGAAGAGTTCCACTATGTCTTTTGGGGCCAGTTCCAGCACGCTAGCAAATACAGTTGGAAAGGACACGCGCACTTTCATTAGCCACTCAAGGCAAGCTTGGTCGATACCTGCACGCGCGAAAGAGAAAGGAGAGTACTCAGCAAAAAACAGGAGTTCAGTAACCAAGAATCATGAACAAAAAAGGGAATGGCCTTACCAGTTCCTTCAACGATCTGCCGAAGAGGGGAAATGGGCGCCACTGCTTGCGAGCTAGAACCAGCTTCCTTGGCCAACCATTGATATGCCTGAGCTTCACGCGCAAAGTATGCCTCAGGAATCACAAAACTTCTCTCAACCACAATAGGATTTGCAGTCTGCGAACCCCATACTTCAAATGGATTCTCAGAGAAAAGGGCATCCAAATCAAAATTGAAACCTTCTGTGGCGGCAGCACTTCCCGGAGCACTCGGCGCAGGAGGAGCGTCGCGCCTGGCTGACTTAGTCCCCTTGACATTTTGATCAGTAGGGAAGTTGTGCCCAGCCAAAGCAGCCTCTGCAACACTTTCCTCAACAGGAGCAACACGCTCACCCAACTCAGCATCATGATTAGAGGGCTCAATCTCTCGAGCATTCTCCCCGAGGGACGCGAACTGCTCATCACTGGCTTCCCACCCAGCATCTTCTTCATCCGAGGAAATGGGTATTGTTTGACTTCTTGGGAGGCATTGCTGAGAACACAAGAACAATAGGGCACAATATTACAATTTTGTTGCATGCAAGAGGAAAGAAAAATGGGGGAGAAGAGTATTCGCAAAAATTGACCACAAATTTCAAAATTTACAAGCAGCCATTCACTCACCTTGTTGAAGATTGAGCGCTTGAACTGCCTGGGAGAATTTGTTAACAATCAGATCGATAACTTGGTCGAAGTTTTCTGCTTCTTGCCGTGTATTCTAATGCATACAAACTCAGAAGCAAGAACATTTAAAAATTTCTAATTGAAGGAGCCGAAGGGTTTAAATAACCCTCAAAGAGTCGCGACTGCTGACGTTCGCTGAGTCAGCAACGCTGCAGTATCCGGCGAGATTGGCGACCCATCAAATCGTTCTGAGTTATCCTTGCCTCAAAAATAAGAAAAAAAATGTGGGTGACGTCTGGTTAACTTCACAGTGGTCGCGCCTCATCATACAGAAAACGGTGCTTCTAAACCCGAGGCAATCATGGCTATGATCGGGGGCTACAGGGATCTGAATTCAAAATACAAGAATCTGCGTTGGGTCCATGCACGACTGATTTTGCAGGACTGCACAACAGACGCGCGCATGACATTCGCGCAAAAGGGGCTAATTCAGATGGTGCTTTCCAGACAGACAGATCGTAGCCATGTGGCAGCCATCCAGCACACCTAGCTGTGCTCCATGTACACCGGATAACTACCTATTCTTATCAACTTTGGGGCTACGAGACAGAGCCCTCGCGTACCAAGACGCGACTTGTTGGGACTTAGTGTTTGGAGGCTAGGGTAAGGCTCGCGCGCGTGCGACAACCAAGCCCGCGCGCGACCCTTTGTAACTGCTTTGAGAGAATTAATGGCCACACCCTATAAACCCGTCTTGACCTCATAACGGTCTCCGGTATGTAAGGTTAGGTTCCTAACGGTTACTATATACACGGTCTAACGTGCCGTTACAGGGGCTACCATTAAGCCGCCATTTATGGTGCATTAACCTCCTTTACAGCGGTCACTTTCCTACTATATATAGGATCTTTAGCCCTCCATTGCGACAAGACTAGTTCTTCTGGACTTACTGAAGGCTTTGCTATTAAGCTGTCTCTCTCTCTCACAGTTACCATTGCTTACCCTCTCCGTACACACGCCCTACATCTCTGTGTGTTCCTATTCTCTACTTGAGGTGCACACTTGGATCTCTCCAAAGGATTTCCTTGCGCATATGCAAAATAAAAACTTCTTGTATTAAGATATATAACCAAAATTTCTAGGTTAAAAAATCAAGGAGGCAATGTAACCATTCATCTACAAGATATCTATAATGTAACCATTTTAATAGAGTAATAATATGAATCACTCAAATCTGTATCGTAAGCATCAACATTGTCAGCACCAATACCGTTTCTACCCTGGTATTCGTTTTCATCCCCAATTGCATTAGCTTTACGAAGTGATTCAACCAAGATTTAGATATCATTAAGGTCCACAGTAGGGGGATCCGGATACGCAAAGAAAGATCAATATTAACATTAATGTTTAACATCTCACAGTATTTCGTTGATTGTTCCTATGCAGTTTCAATTCGAGTGTCTCTATATCCATCATTCTATTTTGTGACCTCATAAACACGTCGAGGTTGTATCTTCTGCACTATTTCAAGTTCCTACACAGAATAATGTCAGGAGCATAGAAGACTTGTCGAGCATGGGGAGCTAAAATGTAAGGATCACTTTTATACAAAGTCCTACAGACGTTGACACAAGTAAAGTGGGCAAACTTATAATGCATTTATGATCTCCTAAATCAAACCAATCACACATGAACACAACACAACACATATACGTTGTATATATGTTAGTTCAAACATATCTTTTAGTATACCATAAAAATCAATTCCCTTTGCCTTCATGGTCCGCGCGCAACAACTCTGGAATTCTGGGATGTGTGATGTTAGTCATTGGCATACATACAAAACATGAGGTTGTTGATGTCATAACCTTTATACCGCACTTTCTTTTCAGGACCACAAGCGAGTGAATACAGTCCATCGGTTGGTTCTGGTCAATTGTCAAGGATCTTTCCGACCATCCGAATTAATGTTCCTATGACTTGAAGTCACTACATTCCTTAGATAATGAGTGACATATTTTAATATCGTCAATCATCATATTTAACAAGGTGATTATAAATTAGATAATTGGACGTATGGATCATGCTGAGGGGTTGAGTAATATGAATATGATTTGTCCCTTCCACACAACAGTAGTATAAATCTGTGGCCACAGAATGATTGTGACCTAGGAAGATGCATGGTCGTGCTAAAATGAATAAATATGAAATATTGATTTCATTTGTTTGTTGAAGTGTACTCAGGAAATCGAGAAACTAGGGGATTGGATAAACAAGGGCAACATTCCGTTCCTTGTGTCTAATCTGCATATCTGGACAAAGGGATTACACAACACAGTAACATTGGTGATAGAGGCTGGCTAGATCACTGAAATTCCTATTACTTGTGTAACACTTATATATTTCTAGATGATGTTGAGTATTCGTAATTCTTAATTTTAATTGAAAATTACTACCAACATAATTTGAAACCTACAGTGTCACAAACAAGAATGGATCAAACTGGAACTAATTGCTCATTCGGTCTCTATAGGTTTCAACGCCTAGAATTTTTCGAGCAGCGCCTATATCCTTCATCTCGAATTTTGCATTGACAAACCTCTTCAGTTCTTGAATGCCCGTCATATTCCAAGTTGCAATCCGAATATCATCCACATCTAGAACTAAGTAGATATGTGAACCACCCAACAAAATGTATGATACACGCATCAATCATACTCTCACTTTTGATGCCCACCACTTCCTTAAGACTACTCAAGTGTTGGTGTTGATGCTCTAAAGGCAATCTGATTTTAGTATGAACATTGTTTGGCTAAAATATTTATTTTATTATTTATGGAGATATTTAGTATTTTGACATCATTAGATTACAATTGTTGTTTATCTGAAATATCCCTGGTCAAGTATATTGGTTAGTAGGACGATAAATATGCATGGAGACTTGTATGTGTGTAGATTGATATGGATATATCAAGTCTAAACACATGGGTATGCATTAGAAGTAATGGCAACTTGTAGGGTTTTGATGCAGGTAACGTAGCAGAATAACAAAAATTAATCCTGCTCAAATCCTTCCAATGATCACAGGCAAGCCATCATAACATGATAAGAGTAGAAAACATGTGTACCTTAGTTTGAGAGATCACACGAAGAATAATTTCTTCGTCTGTACGAGTATCCACACCTTGGATATTTGATTGGATTCCTTCCCACCGCGATGTGCTAGCAACGGAAGAAGGAGGCAAGAGATAACGCAAAACGGAGCACCAAATGCCTAGGGAGGCCGACGACAAGGAGGGGCGGACGGGTATGGGGCCGAGCCTCTTCCTTGTCTTTCTCTCCTTGATTTTTTATGTTCCCTCAATAATGGCTTGTGTTTTAGTAAATACGAAGCTAGGATATCTCTATATAGTTAATAACTCTTTATTAACTACGTAATTTCTCCATTACTGATCATGTCCATACATGGATTTGTCCACCTTGCAAAGTAGTCCTACTAACTTTGCATGTGGTTGAGTTTAGATCCTCTTGATTAATTAGTCCCACTAATTAATGCCAATATCCAATTTAATCCATTCCGTGTGTGACCCCATAGGTTTCTACTTAGTTGGTAGTAACACTTTACTAACATGGAGCGGTGTCTAGCAACAAATCCATGTCACCCAACTAATATAAATAGTTAGTGGCCTTAAAAACCTTGTGTCCAATGTTCATGTATTGTGTTATCCCTTTGTCTCCATATCCGGATTTGGACATGAGACATATTGGTCACACTCGTATATCCAATCCATAGTTTATCGATCCTAGAAATATGCTATCCGTGAAGATAACATCAATATCTCCATATGGTTTATCTGAGTCTGGCCAGACATTCTATAAGCACCATCCCTCGATTGGCCCATGAATATTTTCTCCCATTATGTGGGAGGGACAAATCCTGTCTACATCACTACGATCTCTCAGCTTGCTTCCTATCATGCCTGATAACTATCTTTATAGTAACCGGGTTAAGGCACAATGTTTGATAATATCAAAGCATGATATTTCACAACTAGAGTATCTAGTGACTTTATGTCTAAGGATTACAATACCATTAGCACTACGAGAAGCGCATGTGACTTTGACATAATCTAATTTAGCCTTCTCGTCATGGGTCATTCCAGTAAGAAATTACTCCTAATGCATACCCATGTGTTAGATTTGATATCTCCATATCAATCTACCCACATACTAGTCTATAGTTGATTGTCCTATTAATCAATATAATGGACTAGGTATACTTAAGATAAACAACACATTGTATCTAAGGACTTCATTATATTAAATATATCCATAAATAATAAATGAATATTCTAGCCAAACAACGTTCATACAAAATATAGATTGCCTCTAGGGCACCTATTCTAACAATACTAGATTAACCACCACGAGAAGGCTACGTAGGAATTATGTGAATGTCACAAGTTCTTCTCGTAGTGACAAGGGTGTTGTAGTCATTAGACTTGATGTCACTAGATGTGAATTATCATGTTTTGATCTCGTCAAACGCTACACCGTAATAGGGTAACTTTAAAGGCGGTAGTCGAACATGATAGGAAGCAAGCTGAGAGTTGGTAGTGATGTAAAGATGATTTGTCCCTCCCACATAATAGAAGTATGTATCCGCGGCCACTCGAGAGTAGAACTTATGGAATGTCTGGCCAGACTCAAATGTATAAATGTATGATATTGTTGTTATCTGCTCAGATAACTATATTCCAAGGATCGAGAAACTATGGATTGGATATGCGAGTTTGACATTTATGTCTCGTGTCCAATCCGGATATAGTGACAAACGGACATACACAGAACGGTAACATCGGTCACATAGGTTTGTCAGATCACTGACTATTTCTATTAGTTGGGTAGCATTGATATGTTGCTAGACACCGCTCAATGTTTGTAATTGCTACTGCCAACTTGATAGAAAACTGCAGGGTCACATACCAAAAGGATTAAACTGCATATGAATGTTAATAAGTTGGACCATTAATAATTAAAAGGATCAAGGGTCAAAACGCAATAAAATGAAAAGTTAGTTGGACTAAATTGCAAAGTGGAATCATTCGTGTATGGATTGGATTAGTATTGGGGCAAGTTTGTAGTTAATAAGAAGTTGTTAACTATAATGTAGGAGTCCTAGCTCTATTATTTTATAAGTTGTCAAAGTGAAATAATTATAGCAAGGAGAGAGAGAACAAGAGGGTCGAGACCCCCCCCCCCATACCCGACGGCATAGAGAGGCTCAGCCTCCCTCCCCGCTTTCCATTATCCTCTTGATTTGATCAAGCTCCTGGCTATTTCTTACATGTTGCTAGCACAATCCGTAGAGGAGATTCCAGTTTGCAATCGTAAGGTGTGGATACTAGTAGAGTCGTGGACGCTATTCTACGTTGTGATCACATAAACCTACAAGGTAAACATTACTTCC
This sequence comes from Linanthus parryae, assembly GCA_023055425.1. Lineage (NCBI taxonomy): Eukaryota > Viridiplantae > Streptophyta > Magnoliopsida > Ericales > Polemoniaceae > Linanthus > Linanthus parryae. The sequence continues at coordinate 92,070,745 of JALGPY010000005.1, read as the reverse complement.
TTTATCACGTTATGAGAGTTTATCTTGAAATTCATGGAGGAATTTTATCATGAATTATTTTGTATTTCCGCTGCATAACATGCATCAAAACCCTACATAAAGCCCATAAAAAAATCTCTTCAACTTGCACATATAGTCTTCTTTTTCCGAGAACTTGGAATCCTTATGGTTGGATCATTTATATCTCTTATTCTAACTTCCCATATAGGATTCCTTGTGAATGATCATATTTTTATGACTAGAGGTTTACCTCTCTCGCACTAATTGTGACCTAGGCAGAGGGTGGTGGTGATGGCGTCGGGAGTGGTGGTGGTTGATGATGGTGGTGGTCTCGTGGGTGGTGACGATCACAACGTTGAAGATTGCAGCGCCTATAAAAGTATCTACATGAATAATCCAAATTGGACTCCCTCTTCACTGTTGTTAACATACTATAGGAATATGATTGATCTTGTCTCACCAAACTAGATTGGATAGAACGCCTCTCTCCGTCTCTTTCAAAAATTTAACTATTTGTATCATATACGATAAGGGCATAAAGCATGAGCACCCTGGTCACGGTGCAAGGATATTTGTAGGGATGAGAGAACTCGACTTAACATTTAATCCTAACAATAAGGATTAGTTTGGAGTCAAATAAAGAATACACCTTTGCACTTGAGTCCTACAAATGAGCAATTAGTTCCAGTTTGATCCATTCTTATTTGTGACACTGTAGGTTTCAAATTATGTTGGTAGTAATGTTCAAATTAAAATTAAGAATTACGAATACTCAACATCATCTAGCAATAAATAAGTGTTACCCAAGTAATAGGAATTAGTTCCAGTTTGGATCAAACTGGAACTAATTGCTCATTTGAGCAAACTGGAACTAATTGCTCAGTTTGACCAACACTTTAGTAGTCTCCAAGGAAGTGGTGGCCATCAGAAGTGGGAGTATGATTGGTGCGCGTATCATAAATTTTGTTGGGTGGTTCACATATCTACCTAGTTCTAGATGTGGATGATATTCAGATTGCAACTTGGAATATGACGGGCATTCAAGAACTGAAGAGGTTTGTCAATGCAAAATTCGAGATGAAGAATATAGGTGCTGCTCGGAAAGTTCTAGGCGTTGAAATCTATAGAGATAGAAAGGAAACGAAGCTCTTATACAAGATTTATACATCAAGAGGATGTTAAGCAGGTTTGGGATGCTATATGAAACTATATAGATACTCCTATGGCCTCCAACAACAAAGTAGGAATGTACACTATTCAGACCGAAGAGAATAAGGATTACATGCCCAAGGTTCGATATTCTAGCACATTTTGAAGCCTAATGTATGATATGATCAGTCCTCATCCGGACATAACATTCACTATTAGTGTGGTGAGTCGCTTTAGGTTCAACCAAGCAAGGATCACTGGCAGGCGCTGAAACACATATTTTTGTACCTTAAGTGTACATTAGACGTTGGCCTATGCTATGGGCCAACCAGGATGCTTTGGTTGCTAAGTTCTCAGATTCAGGTGATGTTGATAGCAAGAGATCGATGACTTATTATTTGTTCACTCTAGGAAGTTTTTTCATGAGCTTGAAGGCGGCGCTAGAGTTGACAGTGACTTTGTTTATCACGGAAACGCAGTACATAGCTTTGACAGAAGCAGCAAAGTAGGGAATATGGATTATAGGGTTGGTCAATGATGTAGGCCTACATCAAAATCAAAGGTTTCTTGTTTGATCCAAGGACGTGTTGGGGTTTTAGGGCAGCATAAAAGGAACCTTTGAGTTTCAATAGTGGTAAGCAATCTCTGTAATTCGTTCCTCTAGATAATTAAAGGTTCTTCGTCGCCCTTGGACGTATTTAGCTAACATTATGCTAGCGAACCACGTAATTCTTGTGTTTTGTCTTTTTCGTTCATAGTCACGAAAGGTGGTTTGTCATAACAGTCGCCATAACCTGCAACAACCCGCGGGATTCTTCAAAAAGGTCGCTGGAAACTATGAAGAGATTTCCGGAAACTTAAAAGATTTCGCCAGAATAAGAGAGCAATGAACGTCAAAAGGCTACGTTACCATGTTGGAACTTCAGAAACTAGATAGAAGAGAGAATCGTAATTCCATTTCATTACTTTACACATGAGCTCATATGGCTTATATACACACTAATTACACACTGAATGTGATTCTCTAACAAACTATTCGTGAAGCTACCCTGTCAGTCTCAGAAGTCTTCCTAGCATGTTTTTGTAGTCCTATCAATTTGGTCCTTGGCTTGTATTTCAACAAGTCTTGAGGACAAGAAGGTACAAGCAGTTACGCAATTGTTGTTTGAATCAATTATTGTAATGTAGCCGGCTACGTGCTTTACCCATATGTGCAGTTGTACAATTGCATAGCTAAGATGATGAATATTTTACCAAAATGCACAATGCCACATAATATAAGGTTACAACGGAGTTGCTGATCCTGTTGATTTGTCTTTAAATGTCCAAACAATGAACACATGATGTATGCCAAACACAAATATTAATGAAGTTCCTGATATTGTTGCGAATTTGTAGAAGGATTTTATGCATAACAATCATTTCAGTGCCGGCTCAGCCTTTGGTTCAATCAGATTATACACGAACAATAATGATTAATCTGCTCAAGCTTGCCTAAATGGCTAAAAATCTATTTAAAATTCCAAATTTCCATGTCAAATATTTATAAAGATGCATAACAAGGATTTAAGATTCATCTATTTTTTTTTAGAATAATGAATAAGATTCTTAAACAATTATAAGATTGTCAATTGGTAGTGGGACTTTTTTCGTAAACATATTTATGGAATCTCATATAAAACGCGCGTGTCCGGTACGAAACTAGTAATATATTTTATGGTGCTCTTTGTCAGCTAAATCAAACAATGCAGTATTGTATGGTTGAGACCTGTTTCCTGTTTATCCTTCCAAAATCCAAAACCCCAGTCTCTCCCATCTCTCTCTCTACCGGTCCAACATAGATGTCAACCAGGCCGGCAGTTTGATTTTACCATTGTCTTATTCTTGTCAAGTACTATATACTTGGATGCTAGTGTATCTATGCAACCACAACCCAGTGGCTGGTTCTAGTTATTCCACTTTCAGTCTCCCCACAAACTTGAGAGAGAGAGAGAGAGAGAGAGAGAGAGAGAGAGAGAGAGAGAGAGAGAGAGAGAGAGAGAGATGGCGGATGCTAAGAGAATGGAAGAAGGATTAACAAAGAGGGAGCATAATACTTATCATGAGAAGAGGGAAGAAGGGAAGACTAATGATGGAGCACATGAGCAAATTCAGCTTCATGAGAAAGCTGAGGAGAGATTAATAGCTAATGATGATCAAGACCAAGCTGTGGGCGCTTCCAAGGAAGAGAAGCCACTGATAAAGCAGGCCAAGAACAAGAGGGTTGCCACATTGGATGCATTTAGAGGCCTAACCATAGTGGTAATTTATATTTAAGCTGCATTATTTAATTATTTTCTAACTGAAATATTAGGTTTTAAATTCAGCCATAATACATTGCAAGCATCTCCGATTTCCTGATTACAAGCTGATTATGGTGAAATTGTAAACTGAGTTTTTAAAAGTTGCACTGAAGCCTCCCTAGTCTGTTCTCTAACTTTTGGGATTCAGTATCGAACTTTCTACATGTAGGGAGCAGTAAAACTAATGCCAGATAAAATATTTCCTTTTCATTTTAAAATGCTGCGGAGCAAATCAATAGTAAATCACAGAACTGTAACCCAGCTACAAAAGGTTCATATTATCAACGATGACATACATAACGTCATCCTTATGTAAGAAAAATAGATTCTTTGCAACACCACCATTATTGAAACCTAATTAAGGTACAAGTAAACAAATAAAAGTCCAAAGATTTTTACCTGACCTCCCAAGCCTTAACTGAAGTCCACCAGTGCTACTGTTTCTCCAGCCCTCATGCCCGGTGTCATTTATGGGAAGTTAGTAATTGCAAACAGGGCATGTATTCCGAATACCAAACCATGGAAAACTGCACTCCCCATGGTACCTGTCAGAATAAGGAAACTCATCCCCTTTCACAGACTCTCATCTCATCCTCTCAAACAGCACAGATCAAAACAAAAATGTCTATATTGACATCCAAAGTTAATTGAAATACATCATTCGACATGAAATCGAACATATGCAATTTCAAATAGACCAAAATTTGCAGATTTGCATACTATACATACAATCAATTCATAAAAGGAAGAAACGTAGAAAGGTGATATATTTAAACCCTGATCAAATGTTACCGGAGAGAGAGACAGACCTATCTGCTCAGCTGCAACCCAGAGATTCAACTTGTCAGCAGAAACAGTGATGGGCTTGCTTTGCAGCCAATTCCGATATAGGCTCCTACCCCTTTTTCAAGGAGTTCCTTGAATAAACTCCCAGCTCTGTTCTTGGCACCAAATAACATGGAACTCCTCATGGGGCTTGAGAATTGTATTTCTTATCATTTGATAAGGATTTGACCAGCGAAAGAGAAATAAATAAGTTGGATTACAGAAGATTCCAGCTCAATATACACCAGTTAACAACTTTAGTGACCCTAGCAAGACACACAATCTTATCCCAATCTTATGGAATTCACTAAAAGATCCAAACAAAAACAGGGCACAATGAGAGACAGAGAGATAGGAGAATATGTTGCAATCAATTAATTTACGACAGCAACATCAGAAAATAATGGATGAATATGTAGGGAGATCAAACCAAGACCTAACAACAACATGCCTCACGCCTCACAGAGAACAACAGCAGACATAATCATATAGAATTAGAAAAGAATGTACGAATATGTAGGGAGATTAAGTACCTCTTTGATCCAATGGTTGCAGCCAGAAATCGTCCTACTACAAAGTCATGAGTTCTGAAAATAAAACCATCGATACGCAATCAATAGTATCAGTTACATAGATCGCCTACGCAGAAAGTATTGAAAGAATCACTTACGATTCGTTAGTTTCTTCTTTGTAACTCAGAAAACACATTCATAGAGAGAGATGGGATTGTCAACCTATTGCAGAGGGATGGGGATAAACGACCGTGAGAGATAGAAGTTGCCTAGGATTCGAAGAGCCGAAGTCCCTGACTAAACAACGCGAGGAAAAAAAAAAAAACTGACATCTCAAGGAGTCCTGTTTGGAAGAATAAAGTTTGGTCGATTTGGGGTATTTTTATGATAATTTTGTTTATGAGAGGTCTTTTTAGAATAAACCATCTTAGGAATCAATATTCCATCATTCACTCTTTTAAGATAGTAAAGATATCAAAGTCCTTTTTTTAGTTTTCAGGAAGATTTTTAACTAGTTGTGATTTTTTTTTTTAACGGTGGAAACATAAGAGAATTATTGTCAGTGATTCAGACAACTCTGTGCATTTTGACTAAGTGGACATACAATACATGATTGCTTTTGAGAAGAATAGAAAAGACAAAAGCAAAAACCAAAATAAATACTTAGTTACTTTCAATTGTGGTCGTAATCATTTGAAAGTGGTTCATTCTACAGCTGATGATACTGGTTGATGATGCGGGAGGAGCATATTCACGGATCGATCACTCACCATGGAACGGCTGTACATTGGCCGATTTTGTGATGCCATTTTTCCTCTTCATAGTTGGTGTCGCAATCGCTCTGGCCCTTAAGGTACTACTACTATGTGTAGCTTCAGCTTTGTTCATTGTCTATTCTTTTTTTTTGGCTTTACATAATAAAGGGTTCGTCATATTTGATTAGACATGACCAGGAAATGATCTCAATCAAGTTAAATTTTGTAATTCTAAAGTAGCCCACACATTCTCCAATTTTCCTGGTGCAGAGAATACCAGAGGTGAAGATTGCTGTGACAAGAATAATCTCAAGGACTTTGAAGCTTCTGTTTTGGGGAATTATCTTACAAGGTAATAAAAGAGACCAAAACAAAGAAAAAGACTTGTAGATATTTAGTCTGCAAAATCAACCCTTCAGAAAATTACTATAAGATTTACTTAATATTTTTTATCCTGATTCAAAACTATGAGTTGAATGCATGATCGTTTTCAACAATGTTATGCAGTTTCTGACCAATTTTGCATTTTCACTTCGTGAGGAATAATTTCAGACTTCTTGTACTGCAGGGGGTTACTCTCATGCACCTGATGACCTATCTTATGGAGTCGACATGAAGAAAATCCGATGGTGTGGCATACTCCAGGTAAGAGTCCTGCCTCGCGCATTCGCAAAAAGCCCATTTACCAACATCCATCATATTAACCAAGTGTTAAATCTCGTGTTTGTACGCAGAGAATAGCATTGGTATACTTAGTAGTAGCTGTCATTGAAACATTAACTACAAAAATCAGACCATCAGTTCTCAAATCAGGACATTTCTCCATCTTCACAGCATATAAATGGCAATGGTAAGTCATAACTCATCACAGATTATTCTAACATATTTTTTTCATCATAATTCAGTAAGAAATTATCATTTTCTCGTAACCCCTTTGTTGCAGGCTTGGAGGTTTTCTGTCATTTTTCATTTACATGGTCACGACGTACGCATTGTATGTGCCTGATTGGAGTTTCGAGATTCACAAGGCGCATGGAACAGAGAGATACAATGTACGCAAAAACTGACAATCTTAATTAAGGAAATTATGCCACTCGTTAATTTATCACTTATAAATAATACTTGTTACGATACGCATCACAGGTAAAATGTGGGATGAGAGGACATTTAGGACCTGCCTGCAATGCTGTTGGTTATGTTGATCGACAAGTTTGGGGAATCAATCATCTATATGACTATCCTGTCTGGCAACGCTTAAAGGTTAAGAATCAGCTAATAGAAAAGTAGAACTTTCGACATTTACTGTCTTGTAATTTGATACAGCTGACACTGCAATACATAAAGTATGAAGATTAACACATAACTCAAGTCCCTATATTTCTCACAAAAAAAAAAAAAAAATACATATATATATATATATATCCGTTCACCAAAAAAAGTTATGTCATGGCGCTCCAAAATTTTGACGTTTGCTGATACTGGGCTCTGAAATGTTTGACTTTGACATCTGATGCCAATATTTTAGATCATGCATGTATGTTCTTTCGATAGTGTGTGGAGTTGAATGTCAATTTTCATACTTCGTGTATCGCAATGTCGGTCGCCCTAACCTGCAAGGAAATTAAATGTCGAAAGTGTGGATAGCTTCATTTTCACTTAGTTTCATTTTAACGCTTGTAGCAAATAAACATACAACTTCACGGTAAATTGGGAACTAAGTGGCTAAAGCGATTGAGCTATGATCATGCAGGCGTGCACTCTTAGTTCGCCTGATGCAGGGGACTTTCGCAAAGACGCTCCAAGTTGGTGTCGTGGCCCATTTGAACCTGAAGGATTACTCAGGTATGTTTCCCACTTTGTTACTCAACATTTCCTTCTATTTTATGTGTTGAAAATTAACTCGTGTGTGCGCTAAAAATGTTTTTTTCTATTTATGTTTAGTTCGATTTCAGCTATCCTCTCAGGAACCATTGGCATCCATTACGGACATGTCTTGATCCATTTCAAGGTACGGATGCTTTCATTCCAGTGACATTCCAATTACAGTGATATATATGGTTTGCGTTATGGATACTGATATTGGATTTTGTGGCAGGGACATTCCGAGAGGCTTAAACACTGGGTCTCAATGGCATTGGGGTTACTCATTGTTGCTATCATTCTTCACTTTACAGACGGTGAGGGAAAATCCCTAGTGCAGTCTGTGTAATTAACTGGTGAAACAAAAGTTGAAAGAGGGTCATTTTAATTTCCTTAACAAATTCAACATTTCTGACCTTTGTTGTTTTGGTGGATTGAAGCTATTCCTATTAACAAGCAACTGTATAGCTTCAGCTATGTTTGCTTCACAGCTGGTGCAGCAGGACTTGTATTCTCTGGATTCTATGTATTGGTAATATCAGTAACACTTCTGTTTCTTTTTCTATTCCCTAGCTTCAAATAGGGAAAATGACAAAAAAAAGTAGTTATTATGTTTCCGTTTTTTCTCTTTCTATCTTGCAAAATCAACAGATCGATGTTTGGGGATTTCGGACACCATTTCTGTTTCTAGAATGGATAGGAATGAATGCGATGCTGGTGTTCGTCTTGGCAGCCCAAGGAATCTTTGCAGCATTCATAAACGGATGGTTTTACAAGTCCGAAGATAATAACCTAGTAAGTGCTCTGATTATCGTTTCTTATCCTTTTACTTTAAATAGTTACAAATTACAGAGAACTAAGATTTTTTAATATCCGCTAGTTTAATGACACGATTTGCGATGATTCAGGTGAACTGGATTCAGGAGCATGTTTTCAATGATGTGTGGAAGTCAGAGAGATTAGGAACTCTGCTGTATGTTATATTTGCTGAAATTACCTTCTGGGGAGTGGTTTCCGGCATTCTCCACAAACTTGGTATATATTGGAAACTATGAGAATTGAGAAGCCAAGAAAAGAAAAGGAAACTGAAGTTATATAAAGAAGGCAAGAAGGACTAGCTAGCTAAGCAGCATTGTCGCACTTGAAAGTTTATATTTGTAGCTTTATCGGTCTGAGGTCAATTGTTGCTCATATCTTCTGTAGGATGTTTCATGTTGCTTATACTATCTGTTTCACATGTGCTTAGAAGATAAACCGATAATATGAAAGCGTGATTGTTCTTCCTAGGAATTCTCGACTTGGTTGTTAGTAACATCTTTTTTTCTTATTAATGCATCACGTGTGTGAACTACAATTCACAGGCATGCTTTTCCCTCAAGGACACCAAATAGATCAGTCAATTTACAAATTAGACCAGTTAGAGATCGAAGGTTATTCGTTGAAACAAAACTAATACCAAAGAGAAAGTAAGACAACTAAATATATAGTGAAGAATGCAATGTTTGAGCCTCAAGGGATAGCTCAGCTGGCAAAGGACCTGAGTGCCGTTATGGCTGCCGCATTGACAACCTGGAGTAGGGAGCTCGAACCCCGTTCTCAGCCAAAACTGAGAATTTGGGTGATAGCTACTTTCAGGCTGATCAGTTAGCAACTCAGACATCCTGGTTGGCTGAGGCAAATCCTGCGATCTACCTCCTCCACTATTCTAGGGCAGGGGAACGAAAAAAATGCACTATGCAATTATTGGAAAAAATAGTAGAGAATCAGACGTGACGCGAACCTGAGCACCATTACCTTAGTTGACCCTAATTAATTTATACAATGTCTACCTCGTATTGGGCAACCTCGTTGTAGGAGGTGGTTGATCAAGACAACTTTAGGAAAGAACTATCAATTCCATTCTGGTTCATCAAAATTTAAATTACAATTTGGCTTTATTTTAAACAGATTGCAAAACACAGTGACAACCATCTGTACACGATTCATCAGAATTGAAGGAGTCATTCAAGCATACTTGCTGGAAACGAAAAATAAATAAATAACTTAACTCAAGGCTATGCATTTTAAAGCACCATCATTAGCCGATTCCTTCACCTGCAAACCAAAACCACATACCATTTTAACACCCCTTTTACGATCCAATGGCGAAAAGAAGAGATGGTGCAGTAGGAGGTGTTGGCGAGGTGATAGGTGGCACAATAGCTTCCATTTTACTAATTTTGTTGGGTGTGAAGTTCTTGAAGTCTACCCCAGAAGACTGTGAACTACTGCTGCACATGAAATTTGTTTGGTGGTCCATTTTGCTCGCCCTCCTCGCGGCCATTATTTCTTGTTGTGCAGCTTTTGCTAAGCCGTGCAACATTCTTGTATTTTTCCTTTCTGTATCTTCCTCTATTATGTTTTTATGTTTCCTCTCTAGCGGTCAAAGTGCTGTCCGTAAAGGTGGTGGCGAGGTTTTGTCTGGAATAGCCTATAAGGAGTATAGGTTGACATCTTATGGACATAAACTGCAAGAAAGGGTAAGTAACCCAAAGAAGTGGACACAGATCGACAAGTGCTTGCATCACAATAAAGTTTGTAAGCGGATGATTGCCCGTAAATGGGCCAACTTGACTTTACAAGACTTCCATACAAAGCGTTTATCGTCCATTGAGGTACTGAAGATATCTCAAATTGTAATGTGTCCAACGATAATGCGCTACTTGCTTTCTATTGCTTCGAGTTGTTTTAATAATCACTAAGATTGTTTGCTTGTACACAGTCTGGTTGCTGCAAGCCATCGAACGACTGTAACTTCTCCTATGTGACGCCGAGCAACTGGACTAAGACGGAAACAAATTCATCACAGTACACAAACCAAGACTGCAATGCATGGAACAATGACCCAAAGATCCTATGCTTTAGCTGTAGTTCATGCAAAGCTGGAGTTCTTGACAAATACAAGCATACGTGGTTCACTGGTGTATGGAAGTTGGTCAACTGAAATGTGCCTCGACTCTATTTTGCTTTAATTGTTTGCTCAATAAGAAGATAGGTTAGCTGACAACGTCTTGGCGTGTCTGGATTTCTTTTCTTATCAAGCTTGTTGATGGAAATATCAAATTCGTTTTCTGTAATGTCAAAACCACTGGTGTGTTTGAAACTTAAAAACTAAGATGGAAAATTAAATGGAAAGAAATGAAAGGAATTCCGTCAAGAATCCTCCACTTTTCCTTTGTCTGGTAACAAATGCAATTTGCATGAAGATAAATTGATTACGCGTTTTATTAAAAAAATATACCCCTATGGTTAGAATTGTTTATTATTGTTTTCCTCAAAAAAAGAATTGTTTATGTTATTTTTTTCTCGCACAAAAACGACATTGTACGGCACCCATTTCCTGTACTTGGTTCAGCCATCTACTTCGCACGGACGGGGTTTGTAATTGAGAGTACTATTTGGAATAATGAGAAGTCAAGTGGGTGAACCAAGAATAAATTTTTTATTGAGTATTTGCAAATAAACCCTCTCATTAGTAGAACGGTGTCGTTCTTGCTAAGGCACGCTCATAATGAGAAAGGACAAATTATGTTATGCTTTGGATTCCTCTAGTACACGTGTAGGTAGTCTATTGGTCAAGAGAGATCTAAACGTTGTATTAAGAGGGTCATTTCCCTCTCTTTTCTGGTTAATGAGAATTTCATCTTCTTCTTCGTTCTCATTCAGTCTCTCTCTGATTTCATGATTTAGTTGTTTGTTCTTCAATTGAATCCACAAACTCAATATGGTATCAGAGCCAGCCATGTTCGGCTCGTTGATACATTTCTCTTCGTATTATCAACGAATTTCTTCGATCCCCCTTCTGGGTTCTTTTTTATTTCACCTTCAATCAATTTCCGGGGTTTTCAATTCATTTCTGTTATGGCTCTAGATAGGGCGAATCACGGAGCTATTCCTCCTGGTTCCGATATTGCCTCGCCACATTTTTTTATCTTCACTAGATAATCCGGGTTTCGTCCTGGTTACTCAAGTTCTCACAGGAGAGAACTTTTACTCTCGGCAGAGAGGTATGATAGTGGCTCTGGAGGCCAAGAACAAGATGGATTTCGTTGATGGCAGTCTTCCTCCTCCAATTGCAGGTTCTCATATGGCCGCTTTATGGAGACGTTGTGATAGCATGGTTAAATCGTGGCTCCTTAATGATGTAAGTAAAGAAAGTAACTCTTGCAGGACGTTTTTCCAAGGGAATAAACCAGGTATCTTTCAATTAACTGAGTCCATTACTACTCTTAAACAAGGTGATGCTAGTGTTACTGCCTATTATTACACTAGATTAAAGACCTTGTGGGATGAATCGAACAATTATTATCATGTTCCTATATGTGATTGCGGTGTGTTAAGAGGATGTATATGTGGTATATTTATGAAACTCCATGCTAAACATGAAGAAAAATGTGTTATACAGTTCTTGATGGGGTTAAATCATGAATTAGACCAGTTAGAGAACAAATTTTCTTGCTAGACCCTTTGCCATCTTTGAACACCATTTTATCTAAGATTGTGCAACATGAGAGACAGTTGCAAATTAGCTCTCAAAATGGGATTCCTGGTAGCCAAATTATGGCAACGATGGGCTCTAGAAGCTATGTCCCATTTGGAAGTCCACATTCTCATGGAGCTGGTTTTGGAAACCTATCTACTCAATCTGTTGCTGTTGTCACTCATGCCAATTATGGCAATGCAAATTCTAATTCCTCAAACAAGTTATGGAAAGGAAGACGTAACTGCAATCACTGTGGCAATACTGGTCATTCCAAAGAAAAGTGTTGGAAGCTTCATGGCTACCTAGCACACATAAAAGCCAAGATGAACAAGTCTCAAGCACATAGTGCAGTTGTGATGCCTCCTCCAAATGCAGTGAGTCAAGACAAACATGCTACTCAGTCTATTACACTATCTTCTTCTCCATATAATCACATTATGTCTCTTCTTTGCCAAAGTATCCAATGTGAGTGAAGTCGACTCAATCTCTCCTTATTAGGACTGTAAGGAAAACCGAATAAACTGGTCAAACCGACCGAACCAAACCGAAATGCTTGGTTTTGGATGTTTTTTTTGGATGTTCGGTTTATCAACGGTTCAATTTCTCCCAAACCGGTTGTGCACAAGAGATTCCGGCGGGGAGACCTCCGTGTACACCGTATGTAGAGGATCAAGGATCGCACAGGAAGAGTGGGGTTGTGTGTAGGGAGAGAGTAAGTCAGTAGTAATGTCTGAGAGAGAGACAGAGGTTTGGCAGAGCTTCCGCGTATGGCAAGTGTGTTCTCCTTTGTATGGAAAGGGTAACGTCCTATATATAGCAGAGACCGTGACCGTTGTAGTGTGGTTAATGCGCCCATTGATGGCGGCTTAATTAGCTTAACCATAACGGCACGTTCGTCCGAGTATATAGGGACCGTTACAGCACGTTGTGCGCGAATACCGGAACCGTTACGAGGTTGACCGGGTTTATGGAGCTCGCGCCATAAATCTCTCAAAACAGTTACTAAAGGTCGCGCGCGGGCTTGGCTCGCACGCGACAGGGCTTACTCTAGCCTCCAAACCACTAAGTCCCTACAAGTCCCGTGCAGTGGTATGCGAGGGCTCTGTCTCGCAGCCCCCACATGGATCAGCTCGGCTGGTGATCTAGTGTGTGTGGAGCACAATATGGTGTGCTGGATGGTTGCCACGTGGCCAAGATCTGTCAGCTCAGAAAGCACTATCTACATTAGCCCCCTTTCTGCGCGTGAAGACTCATAGCTGTATAGACTTCCATGCGCGGAAACCAACATACGCGTTGCCGCCACGCACCAATTCAAATACGGGTAAGTTCAGCCCCCGTGCGTGCCATTATGACCTAAAATCCCTAGAGTCGTGCCGTCTGGCTTCTAGGGTTTTAGGCGTGACGTCAGCTTGTCCTGTGATTGCGCGATTCGACGGTGACGGTTGCGATTCGACTACTGAAAGGACGCAACCCTTCATTGTTTTTGGATAAATACTTTGTATCCTCCATTGTTGCAAAGCATCACTTCTTTCTCTTAAAGTGAATGGTACCCGGAGATCTTCGAGAGCAGATTCAGATAATCAATCACCAGTTCAGAACCGCGAATCGTGTTCTTCAGTTGTGCATATCCAAGCAGGCTTCAAGAAAACAAGGTCGGCCTTGTCCAATTTTGATTTAAGATACCAGTGTTTGCCTTGAACTGTGTTGAATCTGTAAGCCCAGAACATATAATCTGTTGAAACTTGCGAAGAAGCTTTGATCTTTGAATCCACTTTTGCTTTAATCCTTCAATAATAAGGGCTCCGGCTGTGAGATCTTGAAATCACTGATAATGTAACCCTTAATTTCTATACCAGAAACTGTTCATCTTTCTTTTCATACTAGATCTTGGATTTCGAATTTCAAACTGAAGTGTAGCACCTTTCTCCCCCTTTTTTTCTTGCTCTTCCGCAGGAATAGCCAAGACAAAAGGAACCAAACCCGTCAAGGAGGATGAAGAGATACCCGACCTTCCGCAGGCCTTGTGGCGAAAAGCCCCCTATCTAGGTGGCAAAGATTTCTATCATGCGAGAGTTAAGGCGAAGAGGATGCCTGATCCTGTCCCGGTTGAGGGATTGCTGACACTGACTCGCCCAGTTAACTCAGCCTTGCTCGAGTTGATTGGTTCCGAGGATGTGGTTCGATTGGGGATCGAAAACGGGTACTTCCCCTACACTGCGATTTCTACCCAGGCTTTCGTCCAGAAATTGGACTATATGGATGAGTGGATTGACCATGTGTTGGACAATCATGCCGCGACTCTCGATGAAGCCGGCGTATACTTTGCTATCCGTGCTATGAAGGGTGCTGCCGTGAAGCTGGATCAGTCCATGCTTCTAAACCTTCTGTCCCGCTACTCGCCTGCGACTCACACATTCCACTTTGCTGAGTTCGAGGCTGCTCCTACACTCGAGGACGTGCAGATGCTGTACGATCTTTCCCCCATGGGTGAAGTGGACCCTTTGAGTCCTTTGAGGACGGCTGCGGAGATTGCCTTGTACACGCAGATGGAGGAATGCCTGGCAGAGGTAAAGAAAATCTCCACTCGGTGGACTACTACGAAAGCCCTTCCAAACTGGCAATTGGTTGATACGTCTGCGAAGAACACTTGGAACAAATGGTTGCAGTACTTCTTTCGAGACTATGCGAACAGCAGCATCACTAAGAAGCTTCTGAGTGAGAACCCAGACGCCGAGAATTATGTGGGGGGTAAAGGCTATCACTTGACCCTCTGTGCTTTCCTCTGTGCTTGGTTGTCGAGGTACTTGATCGACGGTCACCCCCATGATGGGGTCTTTTACCATGTTTTGCCACTTGCTGTGAGGCTCGCCCTTGGCCAGAGAGTCGCACTCGGACCCTTAGTCTTGGGCACTCTGTATTACAGGCTTGATCAGTTGGTTTTGGCCATGAAAGAGTCGCGTGGCCGCCTCGATGTACTGACTTTCGTCAACATCTCCTTTTTGACAATGTGGGTCTTCGAGCGGTGGCCATCCTATGCCCCAACTGCTCTCAAACCCGACAAGTGGTGTCCCCAAGGCGAGACGGAGGAACGCAACAGCGGTAGAGCTGCGAGGTGGTTCGGAGCGAACAATACCAAGTGCGTTTGGAGCTTGATATGCGACAAACGGAAAGAGTTTACTGCCAGGCCCTATGCTACACATGTCGAGAACGTGCGATGGTTTCCAAAGCTGTACCCTTCTAAGGGTGTTGTCTTCTCAGAAGAGTTGCTCTTCGAAGAGGGATCGCATTTCCATGAGCGCTATCGCGAGTTCTTTTGCTGGTGTCTACGAGGTTCACTTCCTGCCCTCGCAGAGCATATTCGTGAGCTCGCACCAAGGTATGAAAGGATTACCGTGGACGTTGACCCCACTCGAGTTTCGACCCAGTTCGGTTTTGACGCGGTGGCACCATCAATCTGGCCCCAGTCCATTATCAGAGGTTGCTATAAGCGCTTGCTAACAAAGGAGTGCAAGACAGTCTTCATGAACAATCTTCCCTTTGAGCAGCCTGCAGGGACCCGCGAGGGTGGTTGTTCTCAGAACTGGCTCGCATACTGGATCGCCCAGCAAACGAGGATTGAGACGCAGTCGGCCGCACAGCCAAGCAGAGCCCCCTTGATCAAGAGAAATTCTTTTCCGTTTCGCCCCAATTGCAGTCTGAGCGAGTCTGAATATGGTTGCTACTCACTGTTGGATCGCGAGAACCATTTGTGCCCTGACATCATTCTGAAGGAGAAGGTCGCCGCAGTTAAGAAGGGCGACACGCATGTCGTCAGATACAGCAAGGCATTTGCTGAGGTAAGCAATTTCTTCGCGTGCGTTAAGCTTCTTGATTTCCTTATGCTGACGCATTTATTTTGTACTGTTTGCTGTAGTGTCATGTGCGGCGATTCGCATCTGGTGATCGCTCCAAGTCATTGATTAACACCATTGTTGCCACCCGAAGACAAAAGCAGTTGTTTCGGCTATCATGGAGGATGGACCCTGAGGTCGAGACCAAGATTCGCGCAGTCATGAATGCTTTTGCGGACTCGCTGATAGACAATGCTCCGGCCTCGTCTCCTCCCGGAGATGATCCGTCCCTTCCAGCGACTGCGGCGCCGAGAGTGAAAAGACCTAGGCAAAAGGGAATTACAATTTCTTCCCCTAGAAGTGCTCCAACTTCTCCTCCGGCGAGGTCCCTTTCTGTCAAGGACAAAGGCAAAGGTCGCATGCCCAGCAAAGTGCGGAAAGAGCTCGCAGTTGAGACTTTCGTTCCATTCAACCAAGAGGAAGAAGGAGAGAGGCAGGAGCACAGAGAAAGTGATGAAGAAGAAGAAGAAAGAACAGTTGTGATGCATGAGGAAGAATCAGGAGGTACCTCCGTCGCATTTCCTTTATCGTAATTCTTTTGCACTTCTTTCTTAAACCAATCATTTCTTCGCAGATGATGATGATGATGAGATCATCGACGGCCTTGTGGCCAAGAGACAAAAGAGAGATGCCCATTCTCGCATTCCAGACGATCCCATAAGCGAGGACATTCTTGCTGAGTCCAGGAAGACAGCCGCGGAGGCTGCTGAAAGAAGAAGGCAGCGAGAAGAGGAGGAGCTCGAGCGTGTGAGACAGCGAAGCCTCGAAGAGCAGCATGTTGACGACTTAGTGCGTCCAGTTGACGAGGAAGATGAGTTTCCCGAAGAAGTGGCTCCCCAGGCGGAGGAGGAGGATGCGGTTCCAGAAGAGGATGCAGCAGCCCTGGAGCAAGTCCAAGCGGACTTTGAAGAAATCGCAGGCGGCGATAAAGGTGAGATCTTCAATCTCGCCGTAACTTATAGAGATGTTATTGTGGGTGCGTTAAAGCATGGTGTGTCAAAGACTGACATTCGTCGTTGGCTAGTAGACAAATGCGGAGAACCTTCAGGTAATTATTTGAGCGATATGCATGTGCTAGACCTGAGCAACTTGAAACAGGATCATGACTGGTTTCTTCGCATCCCAGGTCACGCCCCTCTTAAAGACTTGCTTAGTGAGGACACACTAATAGGACATGGTTCCTCGTCTTTAGTGTATGACGAAGAGGCTTCAATCCCACCTTCGCGTGGAGGTGCTTGCTCTTAGATTAAGTAAAGATAGCAAAATATTATTTAATGCGAGTTACCTCATACCATGGGCATTTTGTATCGCAGGCAATGTTGAGGAACATGAGCCGGAGCAAAGAAGTCAGTCTTCTGCATCCTATGTTCCGACTCCGAGCCCCCATACTGAGAAGCCCGTCGCAGCTACTGATCATGCAGGTAAGCCTTTCGAGGACATCATCGAACTTTCCGACGATGCTGAAGCTAGTGCTGTGCTAATGGATGAAGATGCCCATGCTGGCGCTGAGGAAGTAAGGACAAGTACTGCCGATGCTTCCGCATCTGAAAATGTTCCTCGCCAAGCGACCTCGGCTGTCACTTTGCCTCCGGCGATGACTGAGTCGGCGGCACCTATTCCTGCGTGGGGCTTTTGGGGCTCGCAGGTTGGGAATGCAGTTGCAGCTGGTGCGGCCTACACTCTTTCTTCTAACTATGAGGAGTTAGAGCTCGCAGCTGACAGGAGAGCCATGGAGCAAGGGCAGTCTTCAACGACCCCAGTAATGCGCATTCCTTCTCTTCGTGAGATTCTCGAAGGAACTGGTAAGTAATGATTCACTGTTCGCATCTTGCATAGTGCATTTGCGAGTTTGATAACATAGCTTTAACATTGCTTCAGGTTTGAAGCAAACTGATGTGGACTGGCTAGTCCGGATGCGCCTCACCTACCCCCGATCGTTTGCAAGATCTCTGGAGATAGGGCCCTTTGACAGGAGGCTGTTTCTCACCGAAGCCATTTGGATTTTGGAGCAGCTCTCTGCGGCCACGCCTGAGACCATCTCTGTCCAGAGCGCCGAATTGCTTTGTGGCATGTGCCAAAATCTTCTTACCAAAGTTCAAGACAGACTGGGTTTCAGATTTCTTATGAAAAGAGTCACTCTGATTCGCGCAGCCGTAACTTTGCAGCTCGGCCACCAGAACCTCGCAGCTGAAAAGCAGAAGGTGGAGCAGCAGAAGCAAAAGGCTGAAGAAGCTACGAAGCTCTATCATGAGATGAATGCCAAGTGCGAGCAATTGAAGCGAGAAGTGGAGCAGGTAGAGAAGCTGAGCCATCAGTTCGCGCCCCATGACTCCTTGATCAAGAATTTTCTTTTGACTTTTTGAATTTTGAAAATAGCAAGGAAATGGCTGAAACATTAATGTAATGTTTGAAACATTAATGTAATGTTGCTAGGGTTTCTCCCCTCTTTTTTTTAACAACAGGAATCAACTTGCCCGTTTTGCCCTTTCCGGGATTTGATAGGATATCTCTGTGCATATCCAATTATGACATCAGCAATTGATACTCTGCTTGATTTTCGCGCTAATTTCTCGGAAGATAAGCACGCTTTCGTTGGGAAGTCCATCCGAATCATGACCATCCGTCATTTATTAGGATACGCAACTGAATCGTCGTAGCCTTTAGTAGGGTAATTGATGGTTACCGCTTTTCAAGGCGTAAGTGATTGGCCTTACCCTCTTTTCAAATTCTGCTGACTCATCTTTGGCAACTGAAGAGTCTCCGCAAGGTCTATATAAACCCTGTGTTTGCCATTTGGGTTCTTCATCCCAAAAATGTGCTTTGCCGTGAGTCCTTACGACTGCTGGCTTCAACGCTTGTTTTTCGTTGATTCATGGCAACTTCAAGTTGTGAATCCTGAGTTTGCGCTTTGTGCTATAGAAATAGTTTCCAAGATCCACTTTATGAGGAATATTGTTCTTGATAACCATCATAAAGAAAATGGAGATGATATCTCATGTGTGTTCGAAGAAATTTCTTCGTGTATTATGTGTGCAGGTCATGTTTCCGGCCGCCTCCCGGTGAGGTGCAGCGCCGAAGTGACCGTGCTACCGTCTCGTAATGAATGGCGGAATTCTCCTCCAACATCCCTGGAGGAGGATTTCTTGCCTCTTCGTTCTTGAACTCAGGGGGCTTGTCAATGCCCTTGTCTATCATGACAAGGAGTCCATCACCAGAGGAATGACTGCTTCGCCTGTTTTGCAGGATAGCATATGTCGGAACAGGAGGTTCCTCCGGTGCCTATCTTGATCAGACAGAGGCCTTTGTCACCCCTTGGGGTCTTGGACGTACCGTCACGCAGATCTTGCCACTAGGGACGTAGCAAATGACGAGTTGATCTCTTTGCAGCAGCATCCCTTTTGCTATAGATCTTTGGCCGCAGATCTGTGTATTGCATAGCCGGTGTTAGAACTGGTGGGTTCATCCCTTTCAGTCAGGATTCCCGTAGTGTGTTTCTGCTGACTTGTCAGCTACTTTTCGAATGTATTGTAAGCCATGTTGGCTGTGTAGTTAGATTCGAGCTTTTTCGCTTGTAAGCTGCTATCTAGACAGATAAATTGCAAGTCTTTTCGACTCATAATGATAAATAGCCTTTTGTGTTATCTGCTGTCTCTTTGCAACAAAGTACAACTTCGCATGCGTTTCGGCATATTTTGCTTTGCATAATGCTATGTAATGGTTTCGCATTTGCTATCTGCCATATGAATTCGCAAATGTTTCACTAGATCGTTCGAGATCATATTTTCGCAGCTGTGCCATCTCGGCAGATGGGCTTGTGATCTGCTTTCAGATTCAAGTGCTATCATATCAGATAGACCTCTGTAGATCACTTAGGATCATTTTGCATGATATTTCTATTGTAGCAGATAGGCTTTAGTAGATCAATTAAGATCATTTCTTTTTCGCATGAGTTGCTATCGTAACAGATAGACTTTTAGAAGATCAATCAAGATCGCATTTGCATAAGTTGCTATCGTAACAGATAGGCTTAAATGATCAATCAAGATCGCATTTGGTTAGGCTGCTATCGTAACAGATAGGCTTAGATGATCAATTAAGATCGCATTTGTATGGGCTGCTATCGTAACAGATAGGCTTAAATGATCAATTAAGATACCATTTGTATGGGCTGCTATCGTAACAGATAGGCTTAAATGATCAATTAAGATCGCATTTCTATAGGCTGCTATCGTAATAGATAGGCTTAGATGATCAATTAAGATCGCATTTGCATAGGCTGCTATCGTAACAGATAGGCTTAGATGATCAATTAAGATCGCATTTGCATAGGCTGCTATCGTAACAGATAGGCTTAGATGATCAATTAAGATCGCATTTGCATAGACTGCTATCGTAACAGATAGGCTTAGATGATCAATTAAGATCGCATTTGCATAGACTGCTATCGTAACAGATAGGCTTAGATGATCAATTAAGATCGCATTTGCATAGACTGCTATCGTAACAGATAGGCTTAGATGATTAATTAAGATCGCATTTAGCAGATTGCCATTGTAGCGGATAACCCATTGTTAACAGTTATAACAAACTAAAATGAAGCAAAATTGACATCCAGAAATACGAAGTTTCTCATTTGGGAGATTTTTTTTTTATTATAACGCTCTCATATGGGAGAGATGAGATTACAATCCTCTCATATGGGAGAGGAGATTGTGTAAATCGTAATCATACAAGAGATTAAGCGACGTTATAATAAAACGCACGAAATGAGAGAAGTTAGGGATAGTACTTCTTTATCCAGCACATGTTGACTGAACTCGGGGTTGAGGTTGTGCCGTGCAACCTTCGTATGCTGCAGTAGCCATTGTCGAAGACTTTTGTGACTTCGCAGGGTCCTTCCCAATTGGCTGCGAACTTCGGGTGAGTCGCTTCTCGCATACAGTGGTCAGATGCGCGCAAGACCAAGTCTCCAACTGCGAAATCTCTTCGCTGGACTGTCTTATTGTAAGCGCGAGCAATCCTTTCTTGATATCGCTTGTTGGTTCTTTTGGCTTGTTCTCGCTTTTCCTCCAGCAAGACTAAGTCATGATCACGTTGATTCTCGTAGAGTGCGTGGAAGGCTAGCCTTGCCGAATTGACTCTCACTTCTGCAGGTACCACGGCCTCGGCCCCATAGCATAGTAGGAATGGTGAGGCCCCCGTGGGTGTCCTTGGGGAGGTTCGGTAGGCCCACAGAGCTATGCTTAGAGAGTCGGCCCACTTCTTGTGGTCATCTGCGACCATCTTGCTCAGAATTCTCAACAGCATTTTGTTGGTCGCTTCGGCTTGTCCATTTCCCTTCGGGTAATAAGGGGTAGAACATATCTGCCTGATATTGTACTCCGCTAATTTCGTAGCTACCTGGCGATTAACAAAGGGAGTACCGTTATCTGAAAGAATGGTGTTTGGGATTCCGAACCTGCATATGATGTTTTCCTGGATGAAGTTGACCACACTTAGCGCATTTGCCGTTTTCAGTGGTAAGGCTTCCACCGATTTGGTGAATAGCTCAGTTGCAGTGAGAATAAACTGATTCCCGCGTGACGCTGGTCGGATGGGACCGATGAAGTCTAGAGCCCATGTGTGAAATGGCCATGGCGTCCCTAATGCATGTAGATCCACAGCGGGAGCGTGCACCAGGTTTCCTTTGAATTGACACTCCTGGCAGCGTCGTACTTTGGTGCGGCAATCGACCTCCATTGTGGGCCAGAAATATCCAATTGAGAGGAGCTGCCTGCATAATTTCGCACCTCCTTGATGTTCCACCTGATGAGAAAGGTCCATGAATTCTTGTGCTTCTATGCCGTCTAGACATCGCAGCAAGTTGCCCTCGTGACCTCTTCGCCAAAGCAGGTTTTCCTGTACTACATATCGAGATGCTTTCCTCTTCAATTTCTCGGCTTCTTTTCTTGATTCGGGCACGGTGCCCTGGGTGAGGAAATCAAAGAGTGGCTTCCTCCAGTCCGTGTTGTCATCGGTTAGGGCGATGAGTAGAGAATCTTTGATTAGTGCACAACTCTCGCACTTCCCTTGTATCAGGGCTGCGGCTGTTGACATGTCTGGCCAATGAATGCCATATCTTTGAGCCTTCCTGTAGATTGACACCTCGCTTTCTCCACAAGCATGTTGGTGAATCTTTTCTAACAGCAGCTGTCCCTCTCGCTCGGAGACGCATCGCATGAGCATTCCGCCAGGACCCTTGTAGTAAAGGGTGTTGTCATGTATACAGTACCCTTTTGTGAGTGCCCAGCTTTCACTGCTTGTGCCTTTCGCAATAGCTTGTAGGATTGCTTTTCTCCAATCCGTGTCATCCATGTGTTCGTCATCGCACGCATCTTCTGTCAACGCCGACGATGCTCGCACTTCGATAGAGATCTTCGCGGGACATTTGTCTGTACTGACCTTGGATCCCAAGGTTGCCAAAGCATCTGCATGTCTGTTGTCTGCTCGAGGCTTGTGCTCGTACCTCACATCACAAAACTGCTGTACCAGCTTTTGCACTAAGGTGCGGTAAGACAGAAGGTTGATCTCCTTCAAACCGTACTCGCCCGAGGCTTGCTTGACGATTAACTTGGAGTCTCCCATGACCGTTAGATTGCTTACTTCCAAGGCTTTCGCCGCACGGAGCCCTGCGATGAGAGCCTCGTATTCCGCTTCATTGTTTGTGACTGCGAAGTTGAGCTTTGCGGACATCTGTATGACCCCCCCATCTGGTTTGGTCAAGACTATCCCAATGCCTCCACCTTTCCTTGTGGACGAGCCGTCGAAGTGGAGCGTCCAATAGGGCACGTCGATTGCATAGATCTCAGGGCCTTCGAGCTCTTCCTCGATCACGGGCTCGTGGCTGTTATCGGGGAACTGTGCCAACAGATCCGCTACCGCCTGCGACTTAATCGCTCGCGGTCGAACGCATGTGATATCATATTGAGAGATGGTCATGTACCATTTCGCCAATCTCCCGCCAGGAGTAGTGTGAGTTAGCAAATATCGTATGGGGTCGCTCTTGGTGACCACTACTACTTTGTGTGATGCAAAATAGTGTTTTAACTTCTCTATCACAAAGAATAGGGAAAGGCAATGACGTTCGATGTCCGTGTACCTTGATTCAGCAGGCTGCACAATGCGAGAGATGTAGTAGATAGGCCTTTCCTGACCTTCGTACTCCTGAGCCAAGAGTGCTCCTATGGATCTCCTTGTTGATGTCAGATATAGCAGGAGCGGTGATCCCAGTTGAGGTGCGATCATTATTTTTGAGGATGTCAGCAAATCCTTCAACTTTTCGAATGCGGCTTCGTGCTCCGGAGCCCAGTTGTACACGGCGTCCTTCTTGAGAAGAGTGCTAAAACAGCATGTGATTTCGGCAATCACTGGGATGAATCTTCGCAGATAGGATAGCTTTCCTAAAAATGTCTTCAATGCACTCTGGTTATGGGACGGCGTCATGCCGGTAATGGCTGATACTTTTGCAGGGTCAGGCTCGATTCCTTGGCGATGAACTACGCATCCCAAGAACTTCCCTGATGTTACCCCAAATGCGCATTTCATGGGATTCATCTTTAATTGAAAGCGCCTGCATCTATTGAACACCTTTCGTAGATCCGCGAGGTGATCTGCTTCGTGCTTGGATTTAACCACCAGGTCATCCACATAGAATTCCACCTCTTTATGCATCATGTCGTGGAACAGAGCCATCATGGCCCGCTGATAAGTCGCACCCGCGTTCTTAAGACCGAACGGCATCACTGTGTAGTTGAACACTCCCACCGGAGTGATGAATGCAGTTTTCCGCGCGTCCTCGGGATCCATCTTGATCTGGTTGTACCCGCTGAAACCATCCATGAAACTGAACATGCGATGGCCCGCTGTTGAATCGATAAGCAAATCGATATTGGGCAGTGGGAAATCGTCCTTGGGGCAGAAGCGATTGAGATCTCGGAAGTCCACGCAGATGCGGAGCTGTCCGTTCTTCTTCACCACTGGCACGATGTTGGCCAGCCATGTGGGATGGTGGTTCGGCTCTATGAACTTGGCATCTAGGAGTTTGACAATCTCCTTCTTGATTTTCACGTTAAGCTCCGGCCTGAAGCTCCTTGTGCTCTGCTTTACTGGTTTAGACCCTGGGATGATGTCTAAACGGTGCATGGTGATGCTTGTATCCAGACCTGGCATCTCATCATACTCCCATGCGAACACATCCTTGTATTCAGTTAGGAGTTGTAGCAGCCCTTGCTCCTCTTCGCTTGTGAGGTCCGCACTTAGAAAGACTGGCCTTTTCTTTTCCTCGTTCGGGCTGAGGAACACTTCCTTTAGCTCTTGATTTTGCGGTCTGGGCCTGTCTTCCATGCATTCAGGTGCTTCCTTGAGTTTCTCGTCTGGAGCGCCCTGCGTTGGCTTTTCCGTCAGCGCAATTTGCTCGATTTGATTGATTTGCCCAGGGATATCCCCATGCCCGTGTGAGGACATCCCCGCGCACCTTCATATGCGATAGCATTTCTTCCCATTGGCATAGAAGCTTTCTATTTCCTTGCCTTCGGTATCGTGCTTTGCGATTCTTTTCAGAGTATACACATTCTTCCGATGGTATGCGATACGCGGCGCCTCTTCGCATGTAGGCGGCTTGTCCTTGGCATCTTCCCTTGTCACCATTACTCCCGCAGGTGACTGGTCCTTGATGTCCTCCCAGAGAGGCAAAGGAGTAGGGTTGAATGGTCCCGGTGTTTGCTCGTCCGCCATCTCGGTGAACCACACCGCCTCGCTGAGATGTGCTTCGTCTAGGTTGAATGGGTTCGTCGAAGCCGGTATCTCGACTACTCTGTCGTTCCATATAGCTTTCATAACCTGGTGAGCTGTTGAAGGAACCGCATCGAAGCGATGAATCCAGGCTCGACCTATAATCATGTGGTATGTAGTGTTCGCGTCTATGACATAGAACTTTGCTGAGCACTTGATTTTGCCAATCTGAACGCCCAGGCGGATCCATCCGATCGTCATTCTAGAGTCGCTTCCGAATCCCATCAGCGGAGATGGACGCTTGACGATCTTGTGCTCGGGGATCCTGCTAGCTTTAGTGTGTGTAGCGAAACGACGTTGACCGCTGCTCCTCCATCAACGAATGCTCGTTTGAACTCGACGCCGTTAATAATGGCTGTCACGTACAGAGGCCTCTGGTGGCTCGCATCTGTCTTTTTGTCACTGGCAGAAAAGGTCATAATCTTTTCTGTAGAGCGAGACGCCCTGATGACTTTCCCGTCGGAGACTACGAGATCCTCCTCGTAGTCCTCCGCTATCCTCAAGATTGCTTTCGTCATGTCTGTCCGGCACTTCTCGGAGAATTTCATCTCGTCGAAGAATCTGCTAAAGCCGTGCGACCCCTTCATCCGATCGGCACGTTCGTCTTCTGTGTCCATAGTGTAGTCCTCGTCATTGTGGACCTCTGCGATGATGGGTAGACCATCCTCTGCGACTTCTTCCAAGTCGACAATTGAGATCATGGCAACCTCCTTGCCTTTTGATTCTTGCTCCGCGTGAGCAGGAAGCGGATTGTTGCGCACGTCCTTTCTACGATCGCTGACGATCAGCTCGCCGTTCTTCATTTTCTGGTCGAATGTAAACCTGAGCTTTTTACATTCCGTTGTGGGGTGCATGACCTTGCCGTGGTACTCGCACCACTTAGGGTCCCTCACCATCTCCTTAGAGGGTATTTTCTCGAGCGGTGGCAGGACGCCGTCCTTGCGCCACTGTCTGCAGAGGTCGCTTGCCTCCTCTACTGAGCATGGAAGAGGTGGTACATCGAAGTTCGCAACCTTCGCTTGCTTCTGGGGTGAAACTGTATTGACCTCAGCTTCGCGTCCCCTCTTGTAACTAAATATCCCGATCTTGTAGGTGGTGCCGCTCGAAGGTCGCTCCGGAGCGTTCTTCTTTTTCTGTCTCTCGACTATAGGCTCGATGTTCTTTGTGCATTCAATTAGCTTTGAAAACGTAGGTGTTTGCAAATTAATGAGCATACCTTTGTATTCGTCTCGCATGCACTGCAGGCATATCTCTACAAGCCGGCTTTCGGGCATCGGATCTTTGCACTCCAAGGATTTCGCCCTGAATTTCTTGATGAAAGTGATCCCGTCCTCCTCGCGTTTCTGGTACACCCGCGAGAGATGGATCATCGTCACCTTTTCTTCCATCTGGAAGAATTTGACGTAGAACTTTTGGACCATGTCATCCCAAGTCTTCACAGACCCGGCTTCCAACGTTCGGTACCACTTGTACGCTACGTTCCCTAAAGACTTTGGGAACTCTCGCATCAGCAGTTTGGGTTCGGCTCCGTATGGCCCCATGACATCAATGAAACGCATGACATGTTCATGGGCGTTTCCGTTGACATCCTCGAACTTGTCCCACTTAGGAGCTTTGTACCCCGCGGGGTTAGGCATGAGATAGATCTCTCGTGGGATGGGTGGATCATTGTCCAGCTTCGGGATAATAGTATCCGCGAATGACTGATGAGCCAGAATAGTGTCCATGCGCTTCTGCAGAGACGTCATGCATTCTGGAATGCTTCCCTCGGTAGCTGAAGGAGGGGTTGCCGCCGGCGGGGGCGACACATACGCCGTTGAAGGATTAGGGACATATGGACTACTCGCATTGCCCCAGATCGCCGTTGAAGAAGGCAAAGGGTACTGCAAAGTTGGGTTAGACGCCAAAGCCGAGGGCTGAGGAGTGTGGGCAGCGAGAGGTAACATCTGAGCTGTTGACCCCTGAATTGGAGGCGGCTGCGCAATCGCCGGTGGAGTTTGCAGGTTAGGGTTGGGAGGTGTGGTTGACACTCCCAGTCCCGGAGCGGTAGAGGCTCCTCCTCCTTGAGAGACGGCGGTGGCTGATGAAGAATTTGGTGCAAGGGTGCCCAGAATGGCTAAGATCCGTTCTAGCTGCGCGGATTGGGCTTTGAGAGCTTTCGCCTGACTTTGAACAGTGGCGTCCAAAGACTCCAGCGTCGGTGTTTCGCCGGGAGTGGTAGGAGTACGGCGGGTCTCCTCTCCCGAGGCGGTTTCGGTGGAAGGCGATCTGTTGCTGATATCATCCTCCTGAGACATGGTTGCTTTGGTTGGTAAGTTCACGTCGGGTTCACCAAAATGTGCACAAGAGATTCCGGCGGGGAGACCTCCGTGTAAACCGTATGTAGAGGATCAAGGATCGCACAGGAAGAGTGGGGTTGTGTGTAGGGAGAGAGTAAGTCAGTAGTAATGTCTGAGAGAGAGACAGAGGTTTGGCAGAGCTTCCGCGTTTGGCAAGTGTGTTCTCCTTTGTATGGAAAGGGTAACGTCCTATATATAGCAGAGACCGTGACCGTTGTAGTGTGGTTAATGCGCCCATTGATGGCGGCTTAATTAGCTTAACCATAACGGCACGTTCGTCCGAGTATATAGGGACCGTTACAGCACGTTGTGCGCGAATACCGGAACCGTTACGAGGTTGACCGGGTTTGACCGGGTTTATGGAGCTCGTGCCATAAATCTCTCAAAACAGTTACTAAAGGTCGCGCGCGGGCTTGGCTCGCACGCGACAGGGCTTACTCTAGCCTCCAAACCACTAAGTCCCTACAAGTCCCGTGCAGTGGTATGCGAGGGCTCTGTCTCGCAGCCCCCACATGGATCAGCTCGGCTGGTGATCCAGTGTGTGTGGAGCACAATATGGTGTGCTGGATGGTTGCCATGTGGCCAAGATCTGTCAGCTCAGAAAGCACTATCTACACCGGTCTATCTAGTTTGGTTTACGGTTGGTAAAAATATCACACCGCACCAAACCAAACTGATATGTTCTTAACGTACTTTTACTACAATGTATATTGCGTAAAGTATATTAAATAATCTTGAAAAGAGAAATGTGAGTAGAGATATTCAATTAAATAATTAGACTAATCTTAATCTTCTCCATTTCTCTCACGTTTCATCATATTTTCTCTCTAAGAAGATAGTTGTGCATATTTCTTAAGTCTATATCATTTATTTTTCACTTAAAACTTGAAATTCGTTGACAAAGTAGTATTATAATATCCATTCGATAATTTTTACGCAAACCGACCGCACCTGACCGAACCAAACTGATGTTTTTCGGTTTTGTTTGGTCCGGTTCATCCTTTCAAATGGTTTGGTTTGGTTACAAAATTAGTAAACCGATATATTCGGTTCAGTTTATGGTTTTAGCAAAAACCGCGCCAAATCGAACCGCCTACACTCCTACTCCTTATGACAGTGTGTCCAATGCATCAAGTGTATCATATATATGAGAGATTACTTCAACAGCCATCTAGAAGCCCTTCTCCGAAAAATCTTCATTCATGGCTGGTATTATTAACTCTTATTTGCACACTATATATGCTCACAATTCTTGGATTATTGATTCTGGTGCCACAGATCAATGTGTCCAACTCTCTCTTCTTTTGTGAGCTATCATCATGTATATGTCACTGTTGTAAAGTTACCAAATGGCAAGAAAGTCCATATTAAACACAAAGGAGATGTTCAAGTTACCAATACATTGCTTTTAAAGAATGTGTTATGCATACATGAGTTTCATTTCAATCATATCTCAGTCTCACAACTCACTTCAGACTAATTGTGCTTTCATCTGTGAGGCATCTCACTGCAGATTTGTTGACGGAAACACAAACACTGTGTTAGCTGATGGACACAAGGAATTGGGTTTGTATCTCATAAACATGGTAACTAGCAGCTCTAGTTCAGCTAATCATGTTATCAGCTCACCATCTATGTCGTATTTCACCTTGTGGCATATGAGATTAGGTCACTTATCTCTCAAGCAAAATTTCATGAAGTATGTTCATCATTGTGGCCATATGCCACTTGACACCTGCTGCACTATATGTCCTCTTGCAAAGCAAAAGAAGAAGACATTTCCCGAGCTTGGTCACATTTCCACTTCCCCATTCTTCTTGGTTTATCGTGACACTTGGGGGCCCTACAAAACACCAACCTTTGATGGCTACACTTACTTTCTCACTATTGTTGATGATGCTCCAAGAATGACATGGATTTATCTTATGAGGCACAAATCTAAAGCCTCTCTGATTTTACAAGATCTTTATTGCTATGGGCAGACTAAATTTTAGAAAGGCCTACAGAAGATTAGGACTGACAATGCACCAGAGCTTGACATAAAGCACTCTTTAAGAGAAAAGGCATAATACGTGAGCTAAGTTGTGTAGCCACTCCTGAACAGAACAGTGTGATGGAAAGAAAACACCAACATCTCCTTAATGTTTCCAGAGCATTGAAGTTTCAATCCAACATACCAATTAGATACTGGGGGCAATGTGTTCTCATAGCCACTTATGTCATCAATACATTGCCATCTCCCAAGCTTAAGAACAAGTCTCCATTTGAGATTCTTTACCACAAGGCACCAGATTACACTCGTATGAAGGTATTTGGTTGTTTGTGCTACATATCCAGTCTTGAGCATGGAAGATCAAGGTTTGATTCAATAGCATCTCAAGCTGTTTCTCTAGGCTATGTATTTGGAGTCAAGGGATACATGGTAATGGATATCACAACCTTCAAAATACATACCTCCATAAATGTTACATTCTTGTAGCAGATATTTCCGACAACATGATTCATTTCTTGAATCAAATGTCTTACCTAATCCAATTGATGAGATCCTACCTGAACAATCCTCACCAAGTGTCACTCCTCCTCATCCACCTTCATCTTACATAAATGTTCTCATCTTTACACCAACACTTAGAAGATCCCACAGAGCCTCCAAAATGCCAGCTCACTACCAAGACTTTGTTCTCAACACCACTCCATCACTTTCTGTAAATACATAAACTTACCACATAGCCTCTTTTATTACATTACCACATCCTTCTTATCTCTCACACTTATCATACCTGACGCGTGTGTACTAACGCGCTCGGACACAAGTATACGGTCAAGTAATATAATGGATTATTTGGGACTCCGACTTATCGAACCCAATGGAAGGTTCTTACTTTTCTAAGTTTAACAACTACTCTAACCTACTTAGTAACCGGTAAAAAGGTTTGCAATTGGAGTGTTGTCACCCTTAATCAAGTGACTAGAAACTATAAATAAAATTAAGCAAAGAAATGATTTAGATTAAACCAATGGAGATAAGACTAGGCAATCTATAGATCACCTAGGGCAGTTTTAGCGATTCTGGATTCCATGTTCTAACACGACATCTCTTAGTTAGTTAAGATGGGTAATGGCGCTGACAATTACCTATCAGTATCTTGTCGTTCTACACACCGGTACCGATTTGTCCCTCTCAGGCCAACTCTAACTACTGATATGTTCTAGCAGACTAACGATAGTGCACGGAATAATGTCCTCTAAGACCATCACCACACGAACACTTCACTATCTCCTACCGAATCTACCCTCTTCTAGCCATTCCTACTCAACTCACTTCTCAGTCTCACTGATTAAGAATGTTCTCGTCTACTCATCCCAACTAGTGTAGATTTGCTTTCACGCACTCACTAGTTAAGTAATAAGGTCGGGTCATGACTCCTAACTTACAAAGGATTAAGAACAATAAACAAAATATTTAGCTACTAAGATTGTCTTTAAGCCAAGTTCATGATTTAATGAAGAAAGAGACAATCAAGATCACACATCTTAGTCATAACTTGTCAATGGAAGAACTCAACATGATAGAAACCAAAATAATCTTCATTGAATCATAAACCCTAAGCATGAAAATTTATCAAAAATTCAGAAAAGTTATCATCAAAACATAAACCCTAGGCTCTCCATAGATGACTAGGTATGAGTTTAGCTACTCATAACAAAAGTTAACATATTTTTTGAATATTTCATACAAGAGAAAGAGAGAAAATAAATCAAACGCTAAAAATCGTGTTATGACGTTGATCTGGGCTCGTCTCGTTGCTTGATGATGCTCCCAACGAAGTCTCCTTGCTCTCCTTGGTGTTCTTGCCTCACTACTGTGGTCTATTCACGGCCTTGATGCTTAGGTCGAAGTAGGGAAGCTAAATCTTCAATAACTGCATTTTCCCCCCAAAAATCCGCACATGAGTTCCGCTCATTTCAGCCCGAAATGGCTAGCATTTTGGCCCGAAATGGTATTCATTTCGGCTAGCATTTTGCTGGCATTTCGGGCCGAAATGTTCTGGGCTTCAACTTCCTGAATCTTCAACTTCTTGTCCTTTTGGTTCCCGAGCCTCTTTCCTTGCCCTTCCTTGCTTCCAAAGTTCATGCTCTTGATTCCAATCACTTTAGTAGCCCTGCGTCCTGCCAAAGACAACAACAACAACAACATCAACAACAACAACAACAACAACAACAACAACAACAACAACAACAACAACAACAACAACAACAACTATACCAAGCGATCAAATCCGACACAATAAGCATAAATCAACAAAAAGAACATGCCTGGACTAGAATTAAGTATATGAAGGAACAAGTGACAAATCAAGCTCATCTCAACAATAATAGGCTCAAAACTCTCCAAAAACCTATCAAACATGTGGTAAATGTCAAGAATTATAGCTCCTAAAAGGCGCTATAAAATTCCCCCACACTACCTTCTTGCTCGTCCCGAGCAACAATAACTCTCAAAATCCCTCCACACTTGAGACATTGCATACATAACAAAATCTAACCAATGCATACCCCACCGCTGTGCATACTTCACTTTCCGCTAGCCAACACAACTCACGAATCAATACACAAAGACACGGCGATGAAACCTATATGATATATACAATGCAACTCAAGTATGTACAATGCAATAATGTAAAGAACGTTTTTTTTTTCTTTTTAGGCGATATTGGGTAATCTCGAGGAATAAACCGGAATGTCATAAGGCTCTCACATCCCCTAAAAGATTCTATAACTTTGGTGATCGGTAGAACTTGCGGCCAGTTTCGTCAGACAAAATGGGCAAGAACACAAAAGAAGTTGTTTCCGCACACTCATCAAACGTATCCCTAGCACCTACCATCCGAGCTATTTATCCACAGGTTTAAACGGTTGACGTCTAAGGACGGGTATGATAAGATATTTAGAAACTCAGCCCTAGACGTCATGATACAACTAACAAAATCCGATTCTAACACTCCCTCTCCAAAAACTAAGGAACTCCATTGAATCTGACTACTTCGGCCCCCATTCCCTCAATCTTGGTGCAACGCTGTTCTCGTGACCACAAATGTGTAGAAGTGATCAAAACTCATAGCTCATCTCCTCAGTCTTCATGAAGTTCAATTCCGGCTCCTTATTCCATTCACTTTCAATTTCTTTTTATGTTTTTTTTTTCTAACAAACTCCATGGAGCCAACAATAATGGTAGTAATATCTGAGGATATCCAAGTATCAAATCAAATAATGTGGGGATGGAATGTGTCAAATCAGTTATAGAATCAAAATAGATGTCGACACCCCCACACTCAATGTAAAGATACTCTCGCAAACCCGGTAGTCAATGTATGAACGTGCTTTTCCAACCAATCCTTCTCGTCACCTAAGATATAGAGAATATAAATGAAGCAAAGCACGACCTCCTATAAGATCAACCAAAGTGTGCTACCGTCTCTATCTCACTCTCACATCCCCTCAAAAGATGACATGTAAGAGAATCCACTCAAGATGTATAATATCAGCTCACCCTCAAAGAACCTCCCTAACTCAATTCCCTCTATCATAATGCATAGGAAGGGACCATTCTAACTAGTGATGGAGTCACAATAAACGGCTTCCTAGGCTAGAGGGTGTGAATAAAGGGGTAAAGGGATCAAATTGGGGTAACTAGTGGACCTAGGAGATGGAGACGGGACGAGAGGTCCCCATAAATATCACTCGCACAGCTATTCCGTTGCCACTATGAGGAGGGTTGACGACTACCCAAGTGACTGTGGTGTAGCGCTAGTAGGATAACTAGTCCGAGAGGCAGCTACTCACAATTCTAAAGTTCATTAGCCCTATAAGTCGTCCTACTCCTGTATTTCTCGCGTCTACCTCACCTCAAGATTTTCCTACTCCTAGGGAATTTCTATCATTGAGCCCTCTCCACATTCAGTCTCTTCGATTGCCCTTTCTTAAAAATATCAATTTTTAGGATTTTTTAAATTTTTCTAATTTTTTTTTGTTTTTAATTCAATTTTCCTAACTCTATATGCTTGGCCAACTCAATTAACCAATAAATTATGGGTAAGTGGACTCAATAAATAAAAGTTATACAATGCAATAGTTAAACGTGCAAATGAAAATGCAAATTCTTACTGACTCACATCTACATGCAAACTGACTCACTAAACTACATGTAACAAGGCTATGCAATGGCTAACTAGAGGATAGCTAAAAATCCCCCCACACTTAAGCGCTTTGTTGTCCTCAACGAAAAGATAAAATGGAATCAAGAGGAATCGACTGCCTAAGTGCAGGTTCGGTCGATCTAGCTGGAATGAGTCTCCTCGTCCTCCTCAACTCGGGCGTCCGGACTCGACTCTGGGTATGCATGTGATTGGTAATGGAACAGTCCATCGTAGGTATGCGGGTGCTGCAAAGTGACATTAGCCGCTACGTCCATGTCCTGAATCCAGCCTCCCTGCTCAGCACAATCCAAACACAACAGCTCTAAGCCCCGGCCAAGTTGGCGCTTACTACTCCGGATATGCTCAAACTGTTTCCTATACCTAGATCTATCCTCATCAGCTTGGAGCCTCTGAGACTCCATCATGTGTGTGA
Source organism: Linanthus parryae (assembly GCA_023055425.1). NCBI lineage: Eukaryota > Viridiplantae > Streptophyta > Magnoliopsida > Ericales > Polemoniaceae > Linanthus > Linanthus parryae. The sequence goes on along the minus strand of JALGPY010000005.1, from coordinate 92,037,092 downwards.
GCGTGTTGAGTTGTCGCTCCAACTTGGAGCTCGAGCTACTGGCCTCATCTCTCCTACGCTGCGGGGGTTCGACAGGTCTTTGGACTTTCAGGGGGTCGGGGATTCTCTCCCACTTGCGCTCTCCATCATTCTTCATCTTGTCCTTAGGGTCATACTCTAGACCACTCAAAACAGCGCTAGCATCTTTCACTAGCTTTAGGAGAAGGCAAGTATGCCCGGGAGATCTACGGTTAGTGCGTCCAGTCCTCTCCATGAGAAAACGATTAATGAAGTACGGGACATTTATACGCTTACCGATCCACAAACAGTAAGCCATAGTGCAAAGCTGGAAGGAACATATGGGTTGGGTGGTAACGCCAAAAACCCAGTTATCAAGAAGCTCGCACAACCACCTCGCATGTGAAAGCACGACCTTCCTAGAAACAGTCCACTCAGGTAAAGTGGGTCTCTCATTCCATCCCGCTCAAGGCACCCCCTCAAAACAAAAGACGCTCACAACCTCTACAGCATCAAACCTCCGGATAGTCTTATGGTAGGCACAAGTCTCCTTTAGAGGCTTGAATTTCATAGCGGCCGCTATAGTCTCGGGCGTGAAAGCTTTGTAGGCTCGCTGGCAATACACTTGCCTCTGATCCTCACCCTCTCCCTCGTTAGAAATGAGCATTACTAGAATCTATCTTGCAAGAGTGGAGCTAGACTTCTTGCAAAGATTAAACCACCTGTCTAGCCTCTCGTTCTTGAAGAAATCCTTAAACTATTTGGGCATTTTATCGCTTGGAGGGAAGGGATTTTCATGAGTCCCTACCCTCTTCAGGAACGCATCAGTGTAGTATGCTTTATGGGCATTTGCACTAGCGAACCTGAAGCTGAAGAATTCGATACTGCATATCGAACCGAGGTCAACATCCTTCGCAGCCTTACCCCGCAACCCAATCTCTGAAAGTGGAGGCATAAGTATGTTTAGTTCATAACGAATTGGAGATGGAGGCACCTGATGGCTGTTGCTAGAACCGTCTCCCTCGTTCACATCCTCTTCCCCCTCACTCATAACTACATCTTCCTCAGGATTGAAAATGGGGTGATCATAAATCACTATTCCCCGTCCTCTCTAAGCACTACCCGATGTAGACATAATGATATATAAAAGAAAAACGAGTGCACGTGAGGTTTAACAGTGAACTACACCAAGTAACCCAGGGTACAAGTAAAGAGCAAGTACAATTTGCGGAAAATTTAAGCCCTAGAAGTGACTAAGAAATAATTTAGAGCGAGAGAAAGAGTATGGTACCTACGGTCTCGGAGTACCGTTCTTACGGGACCGGTTTCGCAAAAAATTGTCAAGAATGAACCGAATCGGTCGACCAATTTTTCGAATATTAAAGAAAGTTGAGGCAAGTATAGCTCATTGTGCTCCTCAGTGTCCATGTCAAAAGTCCCTCTTGGACCTTTGGCTGATTCCCCCTCTAAGTTGACCAATCGAAATTTTTTTGTTCTTGGAGCTCTTCCTCTTTCTTGATTTCCCCCACACTCAAACCACTCACTATCTATCAAAGACTCAAGAATTAATCTTGTAGACGAGCTTGCAAGGAGCAAAACCCAAACAAGAAATTCTTGATTTGGATGAGTTTTGGGTTTTGGGTGTGTTGGTGTTCTTGAGTTTTTGAGAGAAAGAAAATGAAAAAGTTCTTATTTGATCGGAATTGGGGCTTAGAGACCCTTCTTGGCCGGTTTTGGGGCTTTATACCCCTCCAAAAAATGTCTAAAACACCCCCCATTAAAGTGCAGTCAGAGCCATTTCGCCCCGAAACGGGAGCATTTCAGCCCGATACAAGGCGTATTTAGGCCCAAAATGCCTCCCATTTCGTCTAGAACCGGTTCAAAATTTTCGAAACATGCCGCTTGTTCTATTTTGGCCCGAAATGCCCTGGACTTCCCTTGCTCTTTTTGCTCCAATTTCTTGATCCGGCATCCGATTTCCGCGATTCGTGCACTGATGGATTCCATTAACACCGAGGAATCTATTTTTTATTTGAAAATTCTCAAAGTCCGGTGAATTTCCCGTTTCTTCTCGAATTTGCTCTCTTGTGCATGAATCTCGCCACTTAAGCTTTTGAATCAATTTCCTCTCCGGATTCAAATGCGTGCAAACCCAGTACAAAAACTTGCTACCATGATTCTAAAAAACTATTAGCTACTCCTCGACCTCGAGTAACTTATCTATCATGCACAACTCTTCATATTAGCCAGTTGTTCCTCTCTTTGCCTTCAACATCGTGCACACACATCAAGAAGGGGAATCTGGAGGGGTCTTCGGTACCTGTGTCCTGCACAATCATAGGAAATATTAATCCACTCTCTCTCTCACCCCTCAAAATCATGTATGAATATCAAAACGGAATATGAAAAACAACTGACTAACTACTACATTGGGTTGCCTCCCAATCAGCGCTTTGTAATTTAAGGTCGACGGCACGACCCAGTTACCTCATTGCCCCTAAACAGGTGGCTTGGCACCACGTGCCTCTCATCCAGCTTCCTCTGCTGGATCCTCAACACAAATCTGTGAGCTTTAACTTTTGAATCTGGTGGCTCAACGCAAACAACCTCAGAACTCTCGTGCACTGACTGCACTGTCACTAGAAAATGTGTCTTCTATTGAAACTGCTATGGAGTCGTCTTGGAAACCAGGAAAGTTTCCCATGCATCATTGATCCTCATGATCAATTCACCATTCTCAACATCGATGAGAGTCCGACCGGGAGCCAAAAAGGGCCTACCTAGTATGATCGGAACATCTCCCACAGGCATCTCAAGAATAACAAAATCAGCAGGGATAGTATAATTCCCTACCTTCACAAGAACATATTTCACCACCCCATAAGCTCTCTTGCAAGACTTTTCAGCAAACTAAATATTGATCCATGTGGAGCGAGATTCGACTCCCATCTTCTAAAAGACTGAAAGTGGCATTAAGTTGACACTAGCCCCCAAATGACATAAGGCCTGTCCCGTAAGCTCCTCCCACGTTAGCTTATATCACAAAACTTCCCGGATCTTTCTTTTTTTGTGGCAACCATGCAATACAAATGATCTCACATGTTCGATCATATCCACTGTCTGAAAATCTGGCACCGCCCTTTTCCCTGAAATTGCATCTCTCATGTATTTGGCATACTTAGGCATCATCTTGACTGCCTCAATCAATGGCACATTGATATGAAGCTTCAAGAAAATGGAGAAGAATCTCTTATACTCCTCAGAGTCATCTTTCTTCTTTCTCGCCTTAAGATGATATGGGAGATCCTTAAACATAGAAGGTGGTGGTGGTGTGACCTCATCAGTGTGTGGAGTCACGCTGTTTGATTGGGGGATCATGACAGGGGCCTTGTCAAAGACCTCATGCTCCCTAGCCTTTGAGGCTTTCGCTCTAACGTTGCTCGTATATGGGGGATCATCAAGAACAATCCCACTACGAGTGGTGATGGTGTTCACCTGGCGCACATTCTCATTATCGAACGGTAAGGATCCTGGTGCTCTAGAGGAGAGCTGAGTGGAAATCTGTCCCACATGTACCTCCAAGTTACGAAGTGAGGTCTTCGTGATGTGCAAATCTATTGTCAATGTCTCCATATGAGACGTGAAGGTATTAACGTTCTTTCCAATCTGGTATATCCTGTTCTTGAGATCTGCCATCTCAACATTGTGGCCTGCAGCTGGTGGTGGTGGTGGCGCCTGAGCAGCTGGTGCAGCTGGCCTGTGCTGAAATCCAGGTGCATATGAAGCTCCACCCTGATCCCCATACCTGATCATGGATGATCTCTGGTCCCTAGTCTGTAGTTCCCCCAATTCCAGTTGCGCTGTCCCTGTGCCCCCACATAGCTGACATCCTCATTAGCAGCTTGAATCAAAGTTGCATCAAAAACCTGCTCCTCTACTGCAGCCGCTGTCTTCTTGTCTTGATAAACATGCTTTGCCATGTCAGTCACCAACTTCGTGATCCCATCTTTCCATTCATCGTTCATTGGCTCGGGAAACTTAGACAAACTCGTAGAGTCATAAAACTGAGCATCTTGTTTTTATATTTGCTTCATCAAAGCATATGCTCCATCCTTGTTAACTCTGTATAAAAGGTTACCACCTGCTTCCCTGTTTAGCAAATCTTGGTTGGGATGTTCCAGGCCGTGATAGAAAACCTGCAGGATCGCCAAAATAGTGATTCGGACATTTGCGTATCGTCCTCATGAAACGATCCCATGCTTCTACCACTGTCTCATAAGCATGCTGCTGAAAACCAAGAATCTCTACCTGTAAGCCAATGACACGTTTTGCGGGGTAAAAAAATTTCACGAGTTCACTAACACATTGCTCCATGTGGTGTCGATTCTATCTATCTGGACTCTAACCACTTCTCTGCCGCACCTTTCAGACTATAGGGAAACAAAATCAGCTTCAGTTTCTCTGGGGTCACATTCTTGTACTTCACTGTCTTGATGTAAGCATCAAACTTCCCAATGAAGTCATTTGGATCTTCATCCCGATTCCCATAGTTATGAAACTGGTTCTGCACTATAGTGATGGTGGCAGGCTTCAAATCAAAGTGGTCCGCCTAAATGTCTGGAACCACAATAGCTGGTGTGTGTCCTCTCTTAGTGGACTGAAACTTTTCAACAAAAGCTTGCACCGATTTGTTTTAGGCCATCTGGTTCTTTTGCTCATCGAGCTTCTCTTGAAGTTCAGTCAACTTCTGATTCAGCTGAGCGTTAGTCAATAGCTCACCCATTACGATCTGTCTTGGACCTCTTCTTGGAGTTCTGAATAACTTTTCTGGATCTTCAAATGGGGGCACAAGGTCTCTAGAGATCCGGTGCATACACTCAAAACCTGAAATACAATTCAAACCAAAATCAGAAATAACAAAAATACTAAACAAAAAAGAAAAAGGTAAATTAAACTAATGGCTAAACTAGAATAGTAACCAATGCCTTCCCCGACAACTGCGCCAAAAACTTGACGCGTGTGTACTAACGCGCTCGGACTCAAGTATACGGTCAAGTAATATAATGGAGTATTTTGGACTCCGAGTTATCGACTCGAATGGAAGGTGCTTACTTTTCTAAGTTTAAAAACTACTTTAACCTACTTAGTAACCGGTAAAAAGGTTTGCAATTTGAGTGTTTTCACCCTCAATCAAGTGACTAGAAACTATAGGTAAAATTAAGCAAAATAAATGATTTCGATTAAACAAATGGAGAGAAGACAAGGAAATCTACAGATCACCTAGGGTAGTTTTGACGATTCCCGATTCCATGTTCAAACACGACAACTCTTAGTTAGCTAAGCTGGGTCATGGCGCTGACAATTACCTATCGGTCTCTTGTCGTTCTACACACCGGTACTGATTTGTCCCTCTCATGCCAACTCTAACTACAGATACATTCTAGCAGGCAAACCGTAGTGCACGAAATAATGTCCTCTCAGACCATCACCACACGAACACTTCACTATCTTCGAATCTACCCTTTTCTAGTCATTCCTACTCAACTCACTTCTCAGTCTTATTGATTAAAAATGTTCTTGTCTACTCATCCCAACTAGGATAGAGTTGATTTCACACACTCACTATTTAAGTAATAAGTTCGGTTCATGACTCCTAACTTACTACAGATTAAGCACAATAAACGAAATATTTAGCTACTAAGATTGTCTTTAAGCCAAGTTCATGATTTAATGAATAAAGAGACAATAAATATCACAAATCTTAGTCTTAAGTTGTCAATGGAAGAACTCAACATGATAGAAACCAAAACAATCATGAAAGTTCATCCAAAATCCGGAAAAGTTATCATCAAAACATAAACCCTAAGCTCTCCATAGATGCCTAGGTATGAGTTTAGCTACTCATAACAAAAGTTAACATATTTTTTGAATATTTCATACAAGAGAAAGAGAGAAAATAAATCAAATGCTAAAAATCGTGTTATGACGTTGATCCGGGCCGAAAATGGTGTTCATTTCAGCCAGCATTTCGGTTGGCATTCCGGGCCGAAATGGTCTAGGATTCAACTCATTGAAACATCAACTTCTTCTACTTTCGGTTCCCGAGCCTCTTTTCTTGCCTTTCATTGCTTCCAAATTTTATGCTCGTGATTGCAATAACTCCAATTGCCCTATGTCCTGCCAAGGACAACAACAACAACAACTATATCAAGTGATCAAATCCGACAAAATAAGAACATGCCTGGACTTGAATTAAGCATATGAAGGAACTCAAAAATATTAGGCTCAAAACTCTCAAAAAACCTATCAAACATGTGGTAAATGCTAAAGAATTATAGCTTCTAAAAGGCGCTATCAATACCCAACTGAGCCTATCACATATCGTGAAGCAGTACAAAATCCTCATTGGATTGCAGCCATGGGGAAAAAAAATACAAGCTTTAGAACATAATTCCACTTGGAAGCTTGTGGTGTTACCACCTGGACACAAACCTATTGGCTGCAAATGGGTATACACAACCAAATACAGAGGTGATGGTTCTTTAGAAAGGCATAAAGCTAGATTGGTGGCTAAGGGATATAATCAAACTGAAGGAAGACGTTCTCTCCAGTGGCAAGTTCATTATTGCTATAGTTGTATCTCACCAGTATCACATTATGCAATTTGATGTTGACAATGCATTTCTACCTGGCACCTTAACAAAAGAAGTTTATATGGAGCTTACCCCATGTTATAACACACATGAAGATGATACTAGGTTAGTTTGAAAGCTGACCAAGGCACTGTATGGCTTGAAGCATTCATCTAGACAATGGTTTCAAAATTCTCTCTCACCCTCATCAATATGGGTTTCATTCAGCGTAAGTCAAATTACACTTTATTTGTCAAGAGACAAGGAGAGCATATCATCTACCTACTAGTATATGTTGATGACATATTACTAGTAGGCAACAACATAGGACAGTTACAAGCATTCAAGAATTTGCTTAATGACCAATTTCAGCTCAAAGATCTAGGAAATCTCACATATTTCCGAGGTTTTGAATTCAATAGAAGTTTGATGTTACTATTCTCTTTAAAGCCGGATATCTGAACTGTAAACCATCAAATTCTACCATGAAGGAATCTTCACACTACAACATCAGTGATGGAGACTCCCTAGATGAAAGTGCAACCTCTCAATACAAAAAGATTGTTGGTAATTGTTGAATTTACACAACTCCAGACCAGATCTCTGCTATGCTGTGAAAAAAAATGAGTCAATTTCTATCTCAACCTAGTAGTGAACATCTAAAGGGAGTTCACCATATTCTCAGGTATGTCAAAAAATTCTTGGGAAAGGAATTTGGTTCTCCGAAGATACAACAACTCAAATAGTTGCTTAATTAGACTCTGATTGGGGTGGATGTGTGGACACAAGAAGATCCACTTCTGAAATCTCGGTATACTTTGGCCCTTCACTAATTTGTTGGAAGTCAAAGAAAATACATGTAGTCTCAAGAAGCTCCGCTGAATTAGAATATAGAAGTCTAGCCTTGACAGCTTGTAAGATTAAATGGGTTCTATCATTGCTGAGAGAGGTCACTGTTGAAGTTCAGCACACACAAGTTATCAAGTGTGACAGTGAGCCAGCTATTCATATTGCTAATAATCCCATATTCAATGAGAGAACCAAACACATATAGATGGATTGCCATCTTGTAAGAGACTTGATTCAGGGAGGCATAATTCAGCTCGAACACGTACCTCCAGAAGAACAGCTGACTGACATTCTCACAAAGCCACTTGCCTCACCAATCTTTGAAGCACTTCAAGGAAAGTTGAGGGTTGTTGAATACCACCCTCCGACTTGAAGGGGAATATTTGGAATAAGAGAAGTCAAGTGGCTGAACTAAGAATAAATTTTCTATTAAGTATTTGCGAATAAGACCTCTCATTAGTAGAACAATGTCGTTCTTGTAAAGGCAGGCTCATAATGAGAAAGGAAAAATTCTGTTATGCTTTGGTTTCCTCTAGTACACGTGTAGGTAGTCTATTGGTCAAGATAGATCTAAACGTTCTATTAAGGGGGTCATTTCTCTCTTTTATGGTTAATGAGAATTTCATCTTCTTTTTTGTCCTCATTTATTCTCTCTCTGATTTCATGATTTACTTGTTTGTTCTTCAATTGAATCAAGAAATTTAATAAGTACAATGAACTAAATAAAGCATTCGGTGTACGGGAATCGTCCTAACCTTTTTACTCCTCCCAATAAACAAGGATAAGATTCCAAATTCCATCCTTCTCCTCTTCCCTTACCACATACTACATTCGGATTAAATGGGCAACCATTACAACACGTCACATAATTAATAACAAGTTACAAATTTTCCTAAATATGTAAACGAATAAAATTACCGATAACTACCGTTACAACCTCCCTCAACATCCAACCATGAACTCTACTGAAAGGCAGTATGTAGGCAAGTAAAACAAGATCAACACTCTAGAAGGGGGGTTGAATATAGTATGGAATTTTTTTCCAAAAGAGTGGTATCAAAGAAATTTGTGTAAAGTAGAGAGTATTTCAAGTCCTTGGAATCAAATAGAGAGTAGAAAAGTTTGCTGATAGTTTTCAAGGCCTTGAAAAGAGTTTCAAGTCCTGAACTAGAAACCTGTTTTGAGCAGTTAATGAACAAGTATAAAAACTATAATGTAGAAGGCAAGAGACACAAGATATATAGAGTTTAGTCCAGTGGGACCTACGTCTCTACCTCAGGGACTTAACCCCTTCAGGATTTTCAACTCAATTCTTATTAATCAAATTCTAAGCCCTAGATCTCAAGCACAGAGACGTCATTTACTCTGTTACAGCTTGTGGTTCTCCCTAACCTATGTAGTACCTGTTCTAGCTAACTGGTTCAACAAGAGTTCTATGTTGTTCACTTCAACAACCCTCGAGAATAAGATAAGACGAAGTATTACTAAAATGATATACATATTAAGTCAGAGAGAAGAACACTGAGAAAAAGTAAAGCAGTTGAGCATGCAGTGATCTTTTGATGACTGGATTGAGTCAATTGAAGCTCCTTCTGTGTTACTTATCAATCGCAGAGTGTGTTTGAATATCTCTTTATCAGTTCTCTTCGAATTTTCTCAGCAATTCTCTCTTGTATCTTGCTTGTTTGAAATGCAGATTTGTAGGAACATATTTTCCTAAAATCAAGCAGCATATCTTGATTCTCTAACAGCACTTTCCAACTTCTAGTTTCTCAGTATCTTCAAGGATTTTGTCTTGATCTTTTATCTGAGAGTGTTAGGAATGTCCATGCAAGATTGCATAGGCACCGAATCCATCTGATAGCTCTATTTGCTTTTCTGCATATACACATATTAGGAATTAGTTTCTGCAAAATAGGTAGCTAATTAATCCTGCAAAAACTAAGTCAAACAGGGATATTAGAAATAGTTTTGAGCATTTCATTGGTTTTCTTTCATCAACAAATAAGGCATAAACAAGTATAAGAGATTAAGAATCAGACTAGAAGGAAAAGCTCCCCCTAAGTTCATGGAAAATACTGCAGCATAGTTTCAAGCCTTTGAAAGTTGTTTCAAGTCCTTGAAACAGTGTAGTTTCAAACATTTGAAACATGTTGAACTTACAATTATAATATCCGCCTTGATGAAAGAAAAAACCTCTAATCTATTAACAACTTGTTCTCTGAAAAAAATAGGCATTAGAGCATAGCAGAGCAGTCATAATATTCTCAAATAATAAACTGAAGCAAGTATTAAACTGACCAATCTAACTTATTTAAGCAGTTAAGCATCAAAAACATCATACTGATCTAAACCAGATCTCTAAAAAATCAAAAGGCGCCAAAAATAAACACCCTAATTTCTCCCCTTTTTGACTTTCATCGAAAATGAATGAGAAAATGTTGGATCAAATTTTTTGAAGGCTAAAAAAAGTATTTTGAAAGAGAGAAAATTTCAAGACTTTGAAGAGAGATTTAAGGCCTTCAAAAGAAGAAAGAAAAGGCTAGAATCAGGGGGGTGGATCTCCATCTTCCTTTGGCTCATCATCCTCTTCTCCACTATCTCCTTCATCTTCCTCATCGTCCTGTTATTCTTGCTCTGAAGCAGCTACTTCACCTAAAATAGCATCTACAACTTCCTCAAAAAGCTCGGCTGAAGTCACCACCTCTGGAATTTTTCTTTCCTTTTTCTTTTTCACAAGATCCTTGATTAATATTACAGAGTCTTGACTGTCTTCATTCTCTTGTCCCTGTTCTTCATCACCTTGTTCTTCAGCAACTTGTTTCCCAGTACCCTTTACCCCTGCAGCCTCTTCTTGAGTAGTATGCTCACTGAATAAGTCCTTTGTAGGTCCAGCCTTCTTTGATCCATCTGCAGCTTGCGAAACTTATTCTTCCACATGGATCAAATTGATGCTCTTGAAAATACTCTCAAGAATATACCTCACTTGTTTAAACTGAGTGTCAAACTCATGCTGATTTTTCTTCAACTCATCCAAATCATTTTCTAGGACATCAAGCCTTTCAAACACCATGGAAAGGTCGTGAGATTGAGAGGGTAGGTTTGAAGGAGAGGAAAAGGCTTTGGGTTTTGGAAACTCATGGATTGCGGCTCTTCTGCAGACTAGTCAGAGTATAACTTTCAAGCTCTCTCACTGGTTTTCATGATTCCAATCCTATGAAATTATTTCTCATCAAGCATACCTAAACAAATTGTAATAGTATCCTCCCTATTATTTGGAATATCAAGGTGTTGGAAGAAAAGATATAAAATGTTGGCATAAGGCAAATGATGCTTTCTTTCCTTGATGTGGGATAAAGCATATGTTTCTTCAGAATAGTAGGAAAATCAATCTCATACCCGTGCATAAATATGTACATCAAGTATAACACCCTGTCAGATAACAACTCTTTTGAATTCTCCTTAGGCAATACACACCTCATCAAGATGGTAAATAAGATTTTGAATTCAAAATTTAACAGAGTATGTTAACTGCTTTGAGGAAGTAGCTGCATTGGGTAAAAAAAAATCTTCTCTATCCAGCTTCAAGGCTTCAGTCTTATTGGGGTAGTTGTAAGTTTCATACCTCTTGTGACATCCTAGAACATTGGTAAACCTAGAATGATCTAATTCCATCTCTCCACCAGCCACTTTAAAGGAAATTGCCAAGTTTAAGGATTTGATTTACATCATGTTTATATAAAATAATGCAGCGAGCCTAGGGTAGGCAACTTCTGGAGGATTTAGAATTTTCCAAAGACAACTTTGCTTCAACCTAATGCAGCTCAAATTCATGATATTCAACATGTCGACACTAACCAGACTTCACTAGGCAATAGGTCTAGAAGCAAAACCATTTAACCACATTCCTCTTGCAACATTATTGACAAACCATTTTTTATTAATGCCAGATTTCTTATCAGAAGATGTGTGCTTTTCAGAATGGATTTGTAGCTCCTTCCAAGTGTCCATATTTGGTTCTTCAACTGTAGCCTTCCCTCTTCCTTTTTCATCTTTTGTAGGCTTCTTCTTCTTCTTCACCTTATTAGGGCTATCAATATGTTCCTCTAGTTGTTTCTCAGGACCAGGTGGATATGTCTTCTTCTTTATAGGTGAAGGAGCCCTTTCTGCACTTGGATTTCAGGAGCTGGATTCATCACTTACAGTTTGAACCTCTTCTTCAGCAGTCTTTCTCTTCTTTTCAGAACCTTTCTTAGAACCTTTAACCATCTTAATTCTTTCAGACGTTCTTATTGAGCTCATTAGGGTTTGAGGATATTCAGAAGAAAGAGGCAGGAGTGATACAAGAGAGATAGAGAGAGATAGAGAGAGAGAGAGAGGAGAAGATAAATACTGAAGAATTTGAGTTTTAAAAGGAAACAAACATTTCCAAATCTTTTAAGATGTGTTGTTTGAGTGAAATTCAAATTCATGTGTGACGTGGGAAAGGAAAGAAATGTACTAATTTGAAAAGAATGTACTTCAAAAAGGTAAAAGCAATATTGAGCAGTTATCTACAGAGATAATACCTAACATTGAAGATCCAATTTATTGACTGTGTAACATACAAACTTATTTTCAAGGCTTTGAAAAGGTATTCAAGACCTTGAAAGGCTGTACTGCAGAGACACAAAAAATCAAGCCTTTGAAAAGATTTTCAAGACTTTGAAAAGATTTTGATGGTTTTGAATCCTTCCAAAACTTTGAAGCAAATAATACTTACCTGATACTCCCTCTTAACCAATGCTTCCTTATTTAGCATACCCAGTTCTAATCTCAGTGCTGAGAATCTTTCTTCTAGCAGTGGTTAGTGAAGATATTTGCCAATTACATGTTATTAGACACAAATTCAAGAGTAACATCACCTTTTGATGAAATGATGTCTAACATCTATGTGTTTGGTCCTTGAGTGCTGAACATGATTCTTTGTAATTGAGATATCCCTTGTGTTTTAACATATGATTGGAATCTCTGTGAAGTTAAATCACAAGTCTCTCATTTGTTGAGCTATTAATAGAACCTGAGAGAAACAAGTTTCAGCTGCAATGTATTCTGCTTCTGCTGTTGATAAAGGCACTGAATTTTATTTCTTGGAGTGCCAGCTTATTAGGGATGAACCAAGAAACTGGCAACACCCTGAAGTGCTTTTTCTATCAACCTTGTAACCTGCAAAGTCAACATCTGAATAGCCACACAAAGATAATTTAGAATGTTTAGGATACCAAAGCCCTAATTCTTTGGTACCATTGAGATATATGAAGATTCTTTTCACAGCTGCTATGTGTGATTCTCTGGGATCAGCTTGAAATCTAGCACACATACAAACACTAAACATGACGTCTAGCCTAATAGAAATAATCTAGAGTAGTGAACCAATAGTACCTTTGATTCTTTCTGGTTCACACTCTTACCATTTGGATGTTTGACTAATGACAGTGTAGAGCTCATTGGAGTCTTTGTAGCCTTGGAATGAGACATATTGTACTTTTTTAACAAGTCCTTGGTATACTTGGTCTCATGGAGAAAGATTCCCTTCGTCATTTGATTTACATGAATTCCAAGAAAGTAATTAAGTTTTCCCCATCAAGCTCACTTCAAATTCTCTTCTCCTAAGACTTGACAAATCCTTGGAAAGAGAATCATTAGTAGCACCAAATAAAATATCATCAACATATATCTGTACCACTAGAATTTTTTTCTCATGTGTCTTAATGAAAAGTTTTTTGTCTACAAGTTCTCCTTTCAAACCATTTCAAGTAGAAACTTAGACAATCTTTCATACCAAGCCCTTGGGGCTTGTTTTAGACTATAAAGAGCTTTGTCTAGTTTATAAAAATGATCTGGAAACTCATCATTCTCAGAACCAGGAGGTTGAGCCACATAAGCTTCTTCATGCAGATAACCATTTCGAAAAAAACATTGGACATCCATTTGAAAATGTTTGATATGCTTATGAGATGCAAATGAAAGTAAAATTCTAATTGCTTCCAACCCGGCTACATGAGCAAAATTCTCCTCATAGTCTATACCTTCTTCCTGTTTGTATCCTTGAGCTACTAGTCTTGCTTTGTTTCTGATCACCTACCATTTTCATTCAACTTGTTCCTGAATACCTATCTTGTGCCAATTACAGACTGGTTCTTAGGAGGAAGAACTAGATTCCACACTTTGTTCCTTTCAAACTCATTGAGTTCACTTTGCATAGCAATGATCCAGTCAGCTTCTTCTAATGCTTCCTTCACAGTTTTGGGTTCTCAAGAGAAACAAAAGCATTAAAAGCACACAGGTTCTTCCACTGTGATCTAGTATTTGTACCAGTGGATGGATCAAAAATGATGTTTTCAGTTGTATAAGATGATAAATACATGAATCCATTCCTTGGGGTCCATGGTTCAGGATCTCCAGGAATCTTTTCAAGACCTTCAGGTCTTGAAGTTGTGGCTTGGCCACTCTGTGTATTCTGAGTTTCTGTTTCAAGGCTTTGAATCTCATTTTCAAGGCTTTGAGAATTCTTTCTGTTTTCCTGAAAGAAACTCTTGGAATCATTTTCTTGATCTAGCTCATCTTCTGACTCATACTTTTTCAGATTCAAATTTTCAAAACGATCACTTAAAGAACCATCATAGCCTTCATAAAAAATAACATGAAAACTTTCTTCAACAAGCTTGGTTCTCTTATTGTATAGTACTCTATAGGCTTTTCTGGATAATGAATAACCAAGAAAGATACCTTCATCACTTCTGGCATCAAATTTTCCAAGATTGTCCTTACTATTGTGACGAACAAAACATGTACAACCAAAAGGTTTGAAGTAAGAGATATTTTCTTTCTTCCCTTAAAAAGCTCATAGGGAGTCTTCTTTAGAATAGGCCTAATCAGGCAACTGTTCATAATGTAGTTAGCAGTGTTTACTGCTTCAGCTTAAAAGGATTTTGGCAACTTGTTTTCCATGAGCATAGTCCTGGACATGTCTTCAAGAGTCCTCTTCTTTCTTTCAACAACATCATTCTGTTGAGGATTTCTTGGAGCAGAAATATTGTGAGAGATACCATACTTAGCATATAAAAATTCAAATTCGAGTTGATCAAATTCTCATGATCACTTCTAATAGAAGTATAGGCAGGTTTTTCAAAGTTTGAAGCTCTTTACAAATCTTTGAAAATTCGGATAGAGCTTCATAATTTTCTTTGAGAAACATGACCCAGGTGTATCTTGAGTAATCATCAACAATAACAAGCATGCATTTCTTACCCTTTGGAGTTGGAACTCTCATAGGTCCACAAAAATCCATGTACAATAACTTAATAGGTCTAGTTGTACTTACAAAGTTCTTGGACTTGAATGAGCTCCTTGTCTGCTTACCTTGAGCACAGGCTTTGCATACCTCTTCAACTTTGAATCTAGTTGATGGTAATTCTCTAACTAGGTATCTTGAAACAAGTTTGTTCAAAGTGTGTTAGCTGATGTGTCCAAGCTTTCTGTGCCAAAGCTTTGAATCATCTTTCAAGGCCTTGAGGTACTTTAAGCTTTCTCCTGCAGCTTTGTTAGTGTGCAAAGTATAAACATTGTTGAGGCTGTGGGGATGCAATTTCCATATTTCTCATTTTGCACCACACATTTCTCCTTGTCAAAGAAACCTTATTGCCATTGTCACATAATTGAGATACACTTAACAAATTAAATTTCAAACCAGGTACTAAATAGACATCAGATATAGAGTTTTCAGAATCAGTACCACCTTTACAACTACCAAGTATGTTGCATTTTCCTTTGTCACCAAGTGTAATTTTTCCTTCAGATTGCTCATTTAATTCTGAGAATAAGGATCTCTTTCCACTCATGTCTCTGGAGAAACCACTATCCATAAACCATCTTTGATCCTTTCTCTTGTTGACAACCTGCAAACACCATCCCCTTCCTTACCCACCTATTAGACCAAGTGTGAAACTTAGATTCATATTCAGGTTCAACCATGTTAGGTGGTCTAACACCTTTAGGAACCCAAATCTGTCTAACTTGTCCCTTAAGTTGGAATGGAAAAGTGTTCCTCATTATGTGAGGGTCACTTCTTCTAAAAGGGCAAGTCATTTTAACATAACCAATTTTGCAACAGTAATGACATTTTGGAGAAGATCTGTTACTAGCCTTCACAAATTTGTTATCACTTTTTCTCGGAAAGTATGGATTATATCCAATACCAGTTTTGTGAACTCACAGTAAACTTCCTCCAAGAATGAGGTTTATATTGTGTTCTGATCTAGAACGTTTTGTCAAAATAATTTTTGAGTCTTGAATTTTCTCAGTCAAAATAATTGTTTGTTCCTCTATTTCATCATACTGATGTTTTAGAACAACCAGGTTTTCACTTAGAACTGAGTTCTTAGTGACCACTTTTGTAACCTGAGTTTTCAAGGCCTTGAAATTGGTTTCCAAGGCTTTGAATTCTCTGTCAGACTTTGCCTCAGAAATATCAAGATTCTTATGATGGCAAACTAGTTGCAAATTTTCTTTTGTCTGCTCATGAACCTTTTCTTTTAAAGTCCTGATCTCACCACTTCATTTAAAAGTATTATTCTAAGAACATTAGAGAGGACTTCTGTTGGTTTTGAAATTAAACAGTTTACCATTACCTCAATGTTATTTTCAGAACTTTCATCATGCTTGGCTATGAGGCAGAGGTTGGCTTGTTCTTCTTCAGAGTCTGATTCACTTGAGGAGTCTGAATCACTCTACGAAGCTACCATAGCCTTCTTTCTTCTGTCATGATCTCTTTTTCTGAAAGTGCTTGCTTTTTCTCGTGTGGAATGTCTCTAATCAAGTGTCATGCATCACCACATTCAAAGAAATTCATCACTTTATATATATGTGAAGAGTATTTACCTTTGTAATCCTTGCTACTTGATGATTTGAACTTTTCTCTGTTGAAGTCCTTGTTTCCAAAGTTCTTCTTCATTTTGAGGATTCTGGTCAAGGCTTTGGAATTGAGTGCAAAGGGATCTTCATCATCCTCTTCCTCTTTTTCAAGGCTTTGAGGTTGTTCATTTTCTGGAAGTTCTCCATCAGCTTCATTCACGGATATATCACGTGTGAGTAGTTTTCCTTGCAAATCATCAAGCTGAAGTGATGACAAATCATGAGCTTCTTCAATTGCAGTAGTTTTTGGTTCCCATTTTGCTTTGGAAAGACTTCTCAAGATATTTCTGACCTTCTCTTCAATTGAAAATTTCTTTCCCAAGGATTCCAGATTGTTGACTATGTCAGTGAATCTTTTGAACATGTATTTGATATATTCATCTCCATTCATCTTGAATAGCTCATATTGTCTAAGGAATATGTTGATCTTTGTCTGCTTGGCAGGTTCCTTCAAAGGTTACCACCATTTTATCCAAGATTTCGTTAGCAGTACTGCGGGTGGAGATCCTGTTGAACTCATGTGCATGTAAAGCACAATATAAGAGATTCATAGCTCTGTAATTCTTAGATAACTGTTCCAGTTCAGAAGTAGAGAGTGTTATCAGGCTTGGGGGTTTTAATCCCAACCTTCTCTGTATAGAAAGTATGTGGTTTATTTTGGATGATTTTCCACAGCTCAATGTCTTGATAAATGATGAACATTTTCATCAAGGCTTTCCAGTGCACAAAGTTTTCTCCACAAAACAAGGGAGGTCTATTTGCAGCTCTTCCCTGTGAGAAAGCACCATCACCTACAATACTCAAGATCGCCAGGGTTTTAAACCTAAGCAGTGATACAAGCTCTCATACCAATTGAAGGCATTATGCTGGAAAGAAAAAAAGGATCAATACTCTAGAAGCGGGGGGTGTTGAATAGAGGATGGCAACCCTTTCCAAAAAAGTGGTCTCAAAGGAATTTTGGAAATCAGAGAGTATTTCAAGGCCTTGAAATTAGTTTCAAGTCCTTGGAATCAAATAAAGAGTAGAAAAGTTTGCTGACAGTTTTCAAGACCTTGAAATGAGTTTCAATTACTTGAAGTAAAAACCTGTTTTGAGTAGTAAATGAACAAGTATAAAAACTGTAATGCAGAAGGAAAGAGACACAAGATATATAGATTTCAGTCAACTAGGACTTACATCTCTACCTCAAGGTTTTAACCCCTGTAGGATTTTCAAGTCAATTCTTATTAATAAAAAGTTAAGCCCTATATCTCAAGCACAGAGACTTCCTTTAATCTGTTACAGCTTGTGGTTCTCACTGACCTATCTAATACCAGCTCTAGCTAACTAATCCAACAAGAATTATTTATTGTTCAATTGAAAAACCCTCGAGAATAAGATAAGATGAAGTATTATCAAAAATATATACAAATTGATCACAGAGAGTAGAACACTGAGAACAAGTAAAGCAGTTGACCATACAGTGATCTTCAGATGACTGGATTGAGTCAATTGAATATCCGTTTGTGTTGCATATCAATCCTTGAGTGTGTTTGAATATCTTTCTTAGCAATTCTCTAATATATGCTGCTTGTTTGAAATGCAGACTTGTAGGGACAGATTTTCCTAAATCAAGCAACATATCTTGATTCTCTAACATCTCTTTCCACCGGCTAGTTTATTAGTATCTTTAAAGATACTGACTTGATCTTTTATCTTAGAGTGTTAGGAATGTTTAGGCAAGATTGCATAAGCACATCATCCATATGACATCTCTATTTTCTTTCCTACAAATACACAAATTAGGATATAGTTCCTGCAAAATAGGTAGCTAATTAATCCTGCAAAAACTATGTCAAACAGAGAGATTTGCAATAGTTTTGAGCATTAAATTGGTTTTTCTTTCATTATCAAATAAGGCACAAACAAGTATTAGAGAATAAGAATCAGATTAGAAGGAAAAACTCCCCCTAAGTTCATGGCAAATACTGCAACATAGTTTCAAACCTTTAAAAGTTGTTTCAAGTCCTTAAAATAGTATAGTTTCCAACATTGGAAACATGTTGAACTTACATCTAGCAAAAATCGCACCACTCGACTAGTCAGAACAAACCAATATGTTGCACTAAGCCGAAAGTGTGAAACTATGTTGCACCAAATCAGCAGCCATACTGTGCACAAAACAGCAAATCGGCCAGGACCTTGGCTCTGCTCACATGCATGTTATGGCACTCACACTTCACGAACGATGAACAGAAAGCAAAATCAAACAAAACACAAGATTTATGTGGTTCACTAGCACGAAGTATACTAGCATTGTCCAGGACGAAGAACGACATTTATTTATCAAGAGGAACGATGAAAAGTGATTTCATATATTTATAGGAACCCAAAGTGTACTTTTATACTTCTAAGACCACCCAAAAACCGACCTAAGGAAATAAAAGAAATTCCGCCTCTTTATGATCGCGTCGTACCTAGTCCGATTGGTCGCATGACGAGCTGAGACTTTGTGAATTTCTTCTTTGTTATCCTAGGGTGATTTTTTCCATGGTGTTGCTCTATGGTGATTTCTTCACACTTCAAGGCATCAAACTAACAAATGTCCACCTTTACTTGTTGTCTCGGCAGCAACAACTCTTCATCCTCTCGTAAACAGCAAATGCTATGTCTAGTCAACTGCAGACCATAGTATACATGAGACTTCAAATTGCGCTAGCATATGGAACCTTGGACACGTATTCATTTTCCTCATCGGTCTGAAAGGTCTTTTCCTATATTGTTGTTAGTCACCATATGAGTATCTATATCTTTAGATTATAAAATCCTCGGTCTCCTCAAGATTTTCCAGATGTATCTCTACTATGACAAGAAAAGATTTTTCTTCTTCATGTCTCTATAAATCTCAACTCCTAGAATTTTTGAGCAACACCCAGATCTTTCATTTCAAATTCCGCACTAAGAGACCTCTTCAAGTTCTGAATGTCATCCATATTCTAAGTTGGAATCATACTATCATCCACATAAATAAATAGGTAGATACGTGACTCACCTTGCAATAGCTTGTTGTACACGCATTAATCATACTCACACTTCTAGTAACCAATCTGTCAAACCTCTTGTACCATTGCCCCAGAGACTGCTTAAGTCCATTTAGATATCTTCTCAACTTGCACACATAGTCTCCCTTTCGAGTAACTTGGAATCCTTCTGGTTGACTTGTGTATATCTCGTTGTAGTCAACTCCCTCTCTTTGACAGGAACCTCTTGCAGCCAATTTTACCTTATACTTGACACCCTCTCTAACTGTTCTAAAAAAACCATTTTCAAGTGACTATCTTCCTTTCCGTTGGAAATTTTGCAGCTCTTAAGTCGAGTTCTTTCTAAGAGACTTCATATCTTCTCCCATTGCGACAATCCATTGATGTTGAATCAGAACTATAAATAGCAACCTTATAGGTGGAAGGCTCATCCTCCACCTCTTCGGCTACCTGCAACGCATAGCCTACCATACTATCATCCTTGTAGCTTGTTGGAGGCTTTATGACTCTCCTTCGTCTTCCTTCAGCAATACTCTGATGTATATGTTCCTCTGGTAGTGATGCGTCCTCATTAGAATCTTCTGCTTCTTCCTATTCATTTTCAGGCGGTGGTGGTGGCAATTAGAGCTTCTTAGGATCATTAGGACCTGAACTTGCTGCAGCTACAACCTCTATCTCCCCGGAACTTGATTTTAGCATCGAACTCTCATCAAAAACTACACTTCTTCTAAGTGTGATCTTGTTATCCAAACAAATATTTTATAATTTCACATATTTCCCATAGCCCATGAATACCCCCTTCTTTTCTGTTGCTTTTAGCTTGCCATCAACATGTTAATAGGCAACGCAATCAAAGACCCTCTCATTTGAGTAATCTGCTGCAACCACAATAGGAATCTTGCATCATATTCCTCTTTGCGGCTCTGATTTACGAGATAACAAGCCATAGAAATTGCCTCTCCCGAAAACCTCTAGTAAGATATGCATTCGAAAGCATAGATCGTACATTCGCTAAAAGTGTTTGATTCATTCTTTAAGCTACGCCATTCTGCTATGGTATCTGCCGAATGATGTGATGACTAAAAACTCCCCAACCCTGGAAGAATTCATCAAAACTCTAGAAAAAAACTCCAAGTCGTTGTCCGTGCACAACCTCTTCACCTTCTTTCCCACCTCATTTCCTACCAGGGTTTTCAACGCCTTGATTTTCCCAAGGCCTCAATTTTATTCTTCATTTACGAATATCTAAGTCATCATTGAGTAGCCACCCATGATGCTCAGGAAATACATGTACCCGTCTATGGCCTCGACTCGGGATGGACCCCAGTAATCTGAGTGGATATAATCCTAAAGCGCCTTTCATTCTATGAACCGCCTTCAAGAACTTTCTATGTTATAGCTTCCCTTACACGCAGTGCTCACAAAACCCTAGGCTCTTGGGCGTGCCCCAAATGAGATAGCCTTTCTTGTTAAGTTCATGAATTCCATGTTCACTCATATGACCGAGCCTCATATGCCATAGCTTGGTTAGATAAGCTTCTAAGATCTTGGCTGAGAAAACTCCGACAGAACATATGATCGTTGGACCTTGTAGTACGTACAAAGTTCCATTCTTGTCTCCCTTGAGAATGAACTTAGAACCTATGCATACTTGTAGGTCTCTACCTTCACCTTTGAAAATGTAAACCTTGCTGTCAAGTAAACTCAAGAAGATTAGATTCGTTTTTATAAGTGGTACATTCCTGACTTGCTCTAGAGTGCATAACTTCCATTCATTTGTCTTCAATCTAATTGAGTTGCTTCCGATCACCTTCCAAATATATGGGTTTTCTATATAGACAGACCCTCCATCTGCTTGGCTGTATGTCGAGAAAAACTCCTTGTTAGATCAAATATGATAAAATCCCCCGAATCAATAACCCACGCATCCGATGCGTGCGTGACGACATTAGCTAGTAAACACAGTCTTCCTTTGAGGTAATTCATGTGTTCTACTACTGTTGCGGACCTGTTCTGTCCCTGTTTCCCTCGTTTTGGGCAATCTCTCTTCCAGTTCCCATTTTTCTTGCAACAGGAACAAATATCCTTGGGTAACTTATAACAAAAGAAAATGTTTTTTCTTGTTCATCTAACCCTTCTTGACTCAATTGTCGCCATCAATCGGGAAGCATGGTCTTCTGCACTTCTGCCTGCACCTTCTCATGGCGCAAGTACCTATAATGGAGAGAGAATCTTACCTCTTCAAGATTCAAATGTCCTTATTCATAATAAATGACTGCTCACATTTTTTGTATAATGGGGATAACCAAACCAACAAAAGAAGTGTGTCATCCTCATCAACCACATTCTCGTCAATATTGCGCAAATCTAGAAGAGTCACATTTAATTGATCAAGGTGATCTTTGAGATCCGCACCTTCGAGTGTTCGTAAAGTGAACAACCGTTTCTTGAGGGTAAATGCTAGTGAGTGACTTCTTCATGTAGAAGCTCTCCAACTTGGCCCATAAAGCAGATGTCGTTATGTGATATGCGACCTCCGTAATAACGTCGTCCAACAAGCAAAACATGATGTTTGAATGTGCATTCTCCTCCATTATCTTATACTCTAGCGATGCAACATTCATGCCTCATTTGTACGCAGTTAAAGGATTCCAGATGCCTTGCGACTTCAAGAAGGCGCACATCTAATATTCCACAGACTCTAGTTGCTCCCTCTTGTTAACATATCGATCTTCAACATTTATCCGGACAATATTTTTGGTGAAGTATGAAGGGGTGTACAGTAGGTATGAATGCAGGATCTATACTCTAGAGGGGGGTTGAATAGAGTATGTCAACTTTTGCTAAAAGATGCAAGAGAAGTGGTTTCAAAAGAATTTGTACTAAGTAAATAGAAGTTCAAGGCCTTGAAATGAGTTTCAAGCCCTTGGAGTGATAAAAGTTAAGTAAGAAGTGAATAAAGCTATTTCAAGGCCTTGAAATGAGTTTCAAATCCTGAAACGAACATGTTTTGCAAACTGTAAAAAAAAAACTAAGTATATGACTGGAAAGTAAAAAAAATGCAACAGACACAAGATATTTAGAGTTCAGTCCACTTGGACCTACGTCTCTACCTAGGGGATCATCTCACTGTAAGATTTTCAACTCAATTCTTATTAATCCACAGCTAAGCCCTAGATCTCAAGCACAGAGAGATGCTTTACTCTGTTACAGCTTGTGGTTCTCGCTAACCTATCTAGTACCTGCTCCAGCTATCTGATTAACTAAGAATTCTCTGTTGTTCACTTTGAACAGTCCTTGAGTATGTAAACACAAGTAGTATGAGAATTATATACAAATAGAGTTCAGAGATGAAGAACACAGAAAGTGGAACTTCAATGAGTGTGTCGTGTTCTTCAAATGCTTGGATTGAGAGAGAATGATCTGCTTCTTTATTGCTTGACAATCCTTGGAAGTGTATTGAGTGTCTCTAGCTTTTGCTCGTTGTGTTCTCTGTCAAATGCTTCAAACTGAGCTCCTTATATACAGCTCATTTGATTTGCAAATCTTCAAGATCTTCAGCAACAAACTTTCCTATTTTGTATGCAAGAACTTTGACTTCTCTAACAGTCTTCTCCAACGGATAGTTGCTCAGTATCTTGAGGGATAATAATTTGATCTTGTTCAGAACATGTTGAGAAGCGGTTACAATCATTAGATTGATTATAGAATCAAATCATCTCGGAATTTCCTTCCCTGCAAGACTCGGGTTAGGAAATAAATCCTATAAAAAAGGAAATAAACTTTCCCTGCAAAACTAAGTCAAACAGATGGGTTAGATAGTGTTAAACATGTCTAAATACTTTTTCTTTCATCATCAAGTAATAATAGATCAAGCACATGGGTTTAGGAGTTCAAACAAAAACAGAAACTCCCCCTAAGTTTATGCTTACACAGCATAGTCAGTTTCAAGGCTTTGAATTAGACTAGCTATTTCAAGTCTTTGAAACTTTGAAACTGAACTGAACTTACAAAGTAGTTACGACCTAAGCTCTAATACCAGTTTTTCATAGCATTCACACCTCACGAATAATGAACGGAAAGACAAATCAAGAAAAAACACGAGATTTACGTGGTTCACTAGAAAAAATTATGCTAGCTACGTCCACGGAGAAAGACGACCTTTACTTATCAAGAGGAACGACTACAAGTGATTGAATATTTTATAGGAACCCAAAGGGTCCTTTTATACTGCCAATATCGCCCAAAAACCAACCTAAACAAGAAAGAAACAAAATAAATTTCGCCTCTTCATGATATGGTCGTACGACTACGAGTGGTCGTACAACTAGCAGAGACTTGGAGAGTTTATGCTTTGTTCTCCTTGGTTTATTTTGGTCTACGTTGTTTCTCCTTGGTGATTTCGTCACTCTTCAAGACATCAAACTAACACAGCAATTATAGCCAGCAAACAGCATAGTTACAAAACCCAAGCAGCACACTCTAGGAAAGTTTAAGAACTCCGTGCAGGGTTAAACCAACACTCAAGTCTTATCGTGTCCAAAGTACCAAGACGAGGCCTAACCCAGATCGAAACACTAAATCAACGGCCACATCAACTAATCCAACCAAAGCTCCAAGCCAAAGTACAAAGCAAACTGAAAATAAATGGCATTAACAAACCGTTCTCGATTCTGACCAAGGAACTCAACCACGATAAGCCAATCTGTACAAAAAAAAGGGTACCAAGAAGGCAATCCATCAATTTTTCGAATTTTGAATGGACTCGCCGAGTAGGTTATGGACCATGTTATTCAACTAACCAACTGGTATATCAACTAACCAAGTGCACCGACATTGCGCCAAGGGACGCCAGGGTGTAACATAGTTTCCTCGCCTCCTGAACTCGACATCCTCATCGATGCTAACCAAGAGTGGTTCAGTTGCTCCCCCCCCCCCTTCCAAAACACATTCAACCCACATCCACTTCTTCCTCAAGGGTTTTCCGGTACCCATCTTGTTCAAGCAAGGAAGTGCTAAAAATTCCCATTCTCCTCCAAATTGTCTCAACTCTTGAGAGCCTTGAAGTACGTAGCTTCTCCTTCTTAGGAAAATTACCAGCACGGTGCATATAACCACTCTAAATACATCCCCTCCTCTTGGCCACTTCACCGTCATGTTTTCCTTCCACTTTCCGATTGTCTCTTGTTGCTTTGTCCATTTTAAATTACCTCGTTGATGTCAACTGAACAAAAGTAAACAACAAGTGCACACTATTTGGAGCCTCATCAAACATGTTCCCGAATCGGGCATCTCTCATTTCCTTTTTTAGCTCAATATCCATATCCTTGTTTTCCTCTACTCCTCTCTCCGGGTGAAGACTCTCTCTACTCAGAGGTACAACCTCAAAAGCATATTCGATTAATTGATTAGGTATGTTGTATTTCCATACAAACCCTCGTCAAACATATCATTTTTACAACCGGAAGGACCGATGAAACCAATCCACATACTTCTGGAGGACACGGTTCTACTTCTCTTTTCTTTACCTCACCTGGTCTCTTCTCTCTAATGCAACAAAATTCTAAAAAGTTTTCCTATTTCACAATGGAAAATTTCCCCCCTTGTCCCAGCAATCAACAAAAAAATTCACCAAAATGGTACACAAATGGAATTGAGTAATTGAATTGGAAGCAAACAAGACGAAGGATTAAGGTACACCCCACACTCGGAGTATCCTTACGGGTGCTTACCAAAGATTCGCCAAAAACTTAACTTCAACGTTTTGCAGTTCTGAGAAACGGGTTTCGACTGCGAGAGTGTCCCCCTCCTCGTTCCTTCTTCATGTTTCTTCCGAATTCGCCTCAAATTGCTCTGAAACCTTCCTTGTATCTTGAGAAAATTCCTTGAGATTTCTCAGCAACGATCAACTTATATATGAAATCAATAGTGGGAGGGAGATGCTTGTGTCAAGATGAGTATTTTGAGTAGTGGAATGATTAGTTTGGTGGAGTAGCAGAAACATGTGAGAGTTTGTGTTATCGTAAAGGTAACGGGGTTGACCATTTTGTGAAAGTGGACAAAACTTGACCGCGTAGCTTTTAGCCTACGGCTCTTTTCCTAACTACTACTACTATTGATCGAACAAAGATTTTACTCAATAATCAATTCATTCGATAAAAAATAACTAGAGACTACAACTTGTTTTAAATAGATAAAGCAAACCCTAACCCTATACTTTTACGGGCTTGACAAGGCCCGATCATTATTTAAATAAATAATTAACTTAAATAACTAATTAACTCTAAATAAAAAATTCAATAAAAAATACTAATAATCATAATAATAATGTTGACTTCTACGATACGCTTAACCCGTATCAGTTTGGTTCTCGTGTTGCTCTTCAAAAATCGCCAATGGAGGTGTATGGTTATGAGAAACCTATTGGCCCCTTTAAAATATTGTTGCCCGTCATCGCTCATCGTGACAAGGATATGCTTGCCATAGAGAACTTTGTATTAAATCATCCCACATTGTCTGCTCGCTATAACAAGTTTGTGGCTTACTGCAGCAAGGTTCTTCTCGGCCTCACCATGCTTTTACTAATCACTTTCCATTTTTTCTCGTCACTTCATTCTTCCATCTCTTTGTGTCCAATGCTCAGAGAGATCCCTAATATCTTCGAATAAGCTCCTCGTGAGGGTCAAATTCATTTTAATGCATTGGGTTCATCGCACTTTACATTTTTATGTCGCTTCCTTCGAAAAAATCGACGATTTCCATGCATTGGACTCTCTTAAGTTTGAATGCATTTCCATGCACCGCGATCGATTTCTCAACACTATTATTGTTTCCTGAAATCCACAACATGAAAACACGACCTTTTAGAACTCGTTAATAGCATCAATTCAAACTAAAAAATGGTTGCACTTTACATTAAGCTCACCATATCTAACACTAATTTACTAAAAGGCACACACACAACTAAAAATTAAAAGTGTTAATAAGGTTAATTTTAATGGTAATGAGCGCTTGAAATTTACAGTGACATCCTAACCCAGTTACCTCATCTAATTTTAAGATGTCCTAGCTTGGCTAGCCTCTCCTTGAGCCTATTTTCCTTCAATTTGCGCGTCACATTATTAACTTCAACTTTCTTTTCCATTAAGACCACATTTGATGTTCCTCGACTTGTAGCAGTGATTCAAATCTTGATTTTGGATCTTCTACTTTTGCTTCTTTCTCAACTTCCCTATCTCAAAAATCAATCATAGCCAAATTCGTATTTATTTTAACTTTGTTTGAATCAAACGCCTTAAGAGTCATTGTCTCGTCAAGTGCTTTGATTGTGAGCTCCTCGGTTTCCCAATCAATGTTCACACGCATAGTATTTAGGAGAGGCCTCCCAAGTTTAGTGACATATCTTTTACCTCCTTGATGTCCACTATAAAAGAAGCGATTGGAAACAAAAAATTACGCAATTTTACTCGCAAAATTCTCAATCATTCCTGACACATACACAATTGATTGGTACGCAAGTTGCAAACACACGCTCGATGACCTTGGATCACCAATCCCGAGTCGCCTTATCAAAGATAGTGGCATTAAGCTCACACTTGCGCCCAATTCACACAACGCCCTTGTATCAACTCCATCCCAAGCTTGTAAGATACTATCGCACTTCTCCGATCTCTCTTTTAGGAATTTATCTTCTTATTGACTCGTTGCATGCCGCAGTTACTGAAATTGTGCCCATCTCATTCAAATTTTTCTTTCTCCAGAGAACATCCTTCGGGGATTTTGTGTTTTGCATTTGAGCAGTCGCCTACAAAAATGATGTGCTAATATGGATTTTCTTGAATATCTCCACAAAGCGAGCATAAATATGCTCATCACCTGCTATTATTATTCACATTGGATATTGAGCAAAAGAATACGCGTCATCTTGAGCCTTTAAAGACTCGACCTTGTTATCATTCACTGCGTATTTTGATTAGAGACTCGCAGCCATATTCTTAAGAATTTCATCTTCCGCCGGAATTTCCTTCTCAATAGCCTTAGAATTCTCCGATCTAGCATGTGAAGGATGATGGGGATCTTGTTTCAAAACTCCACTACACAATTCCACTTCCTTGACTTGCTCATTCGACACTTTTCGTGGTACTCAGCAACGTTCCTGGCCGCCTCTGACTAATCTGATTGGCAATCTGACCAATCTGAGTCTCGTGTGTCTTTACTGCTGATTTAGTAGCTTCCACTTCATCTTTTAAATTTTTGAATTTTTCATTAATTTTTTCCAGCACCGCCATAATATCTGGATCTTCTCGATAATGCTGATGAACCGGTGATTTTAGTGCTTGGTACTATCCCAGTGCATACACTCATTTGTTTAGCTTGCTCCAACTAATTTCAGGTGGTTATGATTGTTCGAGTTGTAGGCATTTCCCCATTAACGTTGATTCGCTTCCCCCAAATAGTTCACATCTTCAACTGCTTCTTTCTGCATCTCACAATCCATCAAGTATTGTTAAATGGCCTTAACTTGTGGTTGAGAGTTCACCGAATGGAAAGTTATATTAATAGATACAATATGGGATTTCAACGACTCCAACTGATTGACCATGGTTGGATCTTGGTAGGATTATGATTTAGTTGACCAAAGGATCGAATGGTTTCCCTCTTGCCCACATTGTCATGAATGATCATAGCTACTTGAGGTCTAAGTATCATTTTAACACCCCCCCATCCTAGAATGCTGGTGAATTACACTTGGATCCCCCAAAATCTCCGGCGATGCCCTCCGCCAAAGAGCAAAAGTGCTCGGCAAGGAGTCGGAACCTAATGGTTTTGTCACAAGAAAAAATTAAAGAAATGAAAACTTAAAAAATAAATTTACGATTGAAGTTCTTACACTCTCATGTGATATATTCTAAGTGTTTTTCTACTTCCCAGACTCCCGCATACTCACCTGCCACAAATGCAAGGGAGTGATGTTACGACGTTAGGTTGCATTGATTAAAATATCATTTAAGAAAAAGTAGATAACAACAACTTTTAAAACATATAACATGTACTTGTAAATACATATGTCATATAACCTGAACCACATTCAAGATCAAAGAGAAAGCTAAACCAATATGTTATATATCCAAGTAATACTCAATTATGACATGTCCAAACTCAATTCTGACAAACTAGACCTTAAGTGTGCACATCCGCTACTGGATCGTCAGTCCAGAGAGTAGTACTAGTTTCCCATATTCATGAGCTAGCAATGTACCGACTAAAATCCCGTAGACCGAGTCCCATGTGTTTCTGCCACCGCAGCAGCTAGACGGTCGGATCTTGTAGTGACCATACAAGGGTCTAAAGTACTCATGTTTCAGATATCAATCAAGCAATTTAGAGACAAGCAGGAATCATATCCATGAACACAATTATGTATGTATAGGCATGATTCAATGTTACTTACCCCAAAATCTCTGTATCGGGTACTCACGGATTCATACATATACCATGGCATATTTTGGCATTTTCAAATAGAAAGTTTATGCATACTTATGCTTACCTGGTAGCAAGCTTGGTATTCCTGATAAGTACCGATGATTCTCTATCACGGCATACTCTAAAAATACCAACATACTGACATGATCCAACCGCAAGTGTACGGCTTTCGCGTGTAGTAATATCCGGTAATCCGGGTTTGTCGAACCCAAGGGACTTGTTGTGAATCAATTAGGATGATTAACTTTTTGTGGGCTAGCAATTGAGTTTGTTATTCATCTAAGAAAGTAATTAACAAGCTAATTATTAAAGATGGGAGTGAATATGAGAGACAAATATCAGGATTTTCTCTGGGTTTACTAGGTTTCCACCATTCATGAATTACGGTCTCAAACACAGATGATGATTTGATTTGCCGAACGAGCAAGGGTACTTTGAAGATTTCTCAACTAAAGTCTATACTTAGAGAAGGTACCTGATTTCTATAGCCTACGTACATCTAAACATGCATCGTGATCTTCTAACTTCTACTAAATGCCCACAGTCTGTGGTTGATTTCTCTAAACGTTGACTATGTGCTTAATTCAATTATCCAGGCAATTCGTTGCTTTCACTAACCAATTACTTATGATCTTCATATAGGTGATCAAACTACACAAATATGGATTAAGAACAAGAATTAAACATAGCACAACTATTCATCATCAATTAAGTTCATAAAACGTGAATCAAATCCATAATTCGCCAAAAACAGCTTCAAACCCTAGATACCATTGAGAAATCCTGATATTAAGAGTTTAGATACGATTACAAATGATCAAGATACAAAGTTTCACGATCATGAACCAAAAACTAGAGAAAAGAGAAGATAAGAAAGCAAACGATGAATCCAAAGCTCCACGATCATGCTCCAAGCTCTTGTGCCTCCCAAACTTAGCTTATGTCTCGTGTAGGTTTCCTAATAGTTTGGACGTGTTTAGGATCAATTACACAAACCCCCGGAGAGTTTCAAAAAAAAATTTGCGCAAGAAGTAGGTCGTGCGACCTACTTACTAGGTCGTACGACCTGCTGGAACTCCAGCACTAGGTCGTGCGACCTAGTTGAACTCCCTGCATTCTCCAACTAGGTCGTGTGACCTAGTTTACACATGGCCTTTTTCCTAACTTTCTCCGTGCCATAACTTTCTCGTCCGACTTCCGTTTTGGCTCCGAGACCAGCCATTGGAAAGCTCTATGAGTCTACTTTCAATTGTCACCGGTCTCACTTCCATATTTTTTTTAGAACATAAGATAATCTTGAAATAGTGAAGATTGGTCACTTTTGCTCCTTCCACTTTACTTCTCTTGCTTCCACTTAACTTCCGAAGCTCGTTTCTTCTCTCCACTTGCTCTCCTCATGCAATGTTCCTGTAAATCACAACACGAACACTACCGCGAAGATCAAATGTGACAAAATTATGCAAATCATACGTAAAACTATTAAAGAAATGCCCGAATTGTACGTTTAAGCTCAAAAACATCCAAAATCTCATTTTCTCTTCAAATAAGCCCGAAATTCATCACTTAGCACCGAAACGCACACAAAAAACAATGTAAAGTGTACGTCAGATAAATATTATTAAGGAGTTATCATGTACATATATTGATTAGTACCCATCGTCTTTAGAGAGGTAAGATGCATATGCAGATTTCCTGCTAGCCGTCTAGTCCTGACTGACTATTTTGCCCCCGCCCTTGAAGTCTCAGTCTTATCAGGACATTCCCTGGCTGTTCCTCAACCCCTCAGTTAAGCTTGATTGGCATGTCTTTTGAGATGCGAAGTCTCCAAGTTGTCTCAGTAAGTCACAGGTTCTAGTTATCTGCATTTAAGTTCCCAGAGTTAAACTAGTTGGCACTTCAGCCCTCGTTACAGTTTTCTTAGTCAGATTCAAGTCCAAATGGACACTATTGAATTCTAGAGTGCGTATATTTTTTACAGATACATGAGGTAATGCCTTGCATCAGGGTTTGATTGTTTGATTTAATAAGCTGTGAAGTTACAATTTTACCCCTCATAGCCAACTCAACTAAACTAGGAGTTTCAGAGAGTCAATCTTGGTCAACATTGACCCTTAAATCAAAAATGCCATTACTAAATTCATTCGTGAAGAACTCATAGGTCACAGAATTACAATTCTGCTCTGACTCTTAATAACAAAGTTCCGTTTGAGTTTGTTACGTTAAAGATAATTAAAAAAGCCCACCGCGGGTGGAAGACTTCCTTCAATCCCCAAACCATTAGTCTCGAGTAAAACGGAGCCACTACTAGGTTCAAGAGAATTCAGCTCCCAAGTTCTAAAATTTTGACTTGATCAATAGTAACCCATAATGGCTTATTTTAACCCCAAATATCATTGATTTCAATTAGACTCAACTTTTAAGTGAAATTACATTTTTTCCCCTCCCAAATAGTTTTAGTCCAGACGGTGTTTTCTAGATGATCAACATGGTGAAATTTGATATTGAAATGCAGCATAACAGTGTGAGCAACATTGCTCAAGTATGTGAAGGGTAGAATAGTCATTTTTGAGTGACAAAATTGGAATTGAAGTTCGAGAGGAAATAGTACAATTAGCCAACTTTATATCTAGTTTAAGGGAGATTGAAAAAGAGGTTGAGAGAACTGGACATGGGGTATTGAAGATGGCTGAACCATGATTATATTCCAGAACATACTCAAATTCCTATACAGTCAAAATATTCAGGAAATTATTGCAGATCAAAGTTGAGTAAAAGAAAGCTTCTAATTACTTGGAAGATTTTTTGGGAGTTCCTCACAGATTTTTCACAAAATGGAGCCAAGTTTAGCTCAACTTTTAGTCCACTTAGAGTGCATTTTAATAGGGAAATATGCATGATAATTTCTTCCTTAAACATTAAGTTTATGCATGAATAAACCTGATAGCTCCATTTAGGTACTATACATTGATAATGTTTAGTCACTGTTTTGGGAATAAATGTGGGATATTCGGATCTTAATGGTGGATATGGATGAACTGTTTTTCACTTGAAATGAGCTCGTAGGAAGATAAGTCTTGTCACATTTGATGCATGATTTAGCTTTATATTTGCTGGATTTGATCGTGGGGTGTAGATGTTGTTGTTTGGGAAGGGAACACTGTGAGGAATTCATAGGGATGTGAACTTCGGGAATCTGAAAAATACAAGGAGAGAAAATCCAAGGATGAGAATATGAAAGATAAAGAAGTCTTGAAGCTGTTTTCCATAATTCATTCGCATGAAAGAAAGTACTATTCTCATGAAAGGCATTTGTGCGAAAGCACGAAGTAATCGTGCGAATACCACGGAAATGGGGAAAAACCTTTTTGGGGTCGAGAGAAATTACATCTAAGTTATAACTACAGGGGATAGGACATTGGAGGAAGAGGAGAGCACGGACACAAACGAGGAGACTAAGGCGATCTTTTCGGAATTCTCTGTGTTTGATAATTCTTCTCCACCTCTTGTACTATTTTCATGGAGATAGATTTGATGTTAAGCTACTCTATGTCTAGATAAGCTAATAGCTAGGTGTTTATGGAGAACTAGGGTTTATCTTGGTTGATTACGGATTATGAATTCATCTCATGTCTAGTACATAATCCTACTCTTGATTTTAATCATTCTTTTACTCAAGTTTTTAATCCTTAGCATGTGAGGCTTGTTCACCCATATCATTTTAGTTATCTAGGAGGGTGTATGAAAATAATCAAAACCTAGGTTCGTGAAGAGTTGGTAGACATTCTCTTCTTTCTCGAGACTAAAAGCAATAGAATGACAATGACCAACTAAGGGCTGTTTCAGTTGAGAGTGTTAGGATTGGTAACATTTACAAGATGAGAGGTTGTGTGAATGTTCTTAACATGGTGGCTAAAGCAATGTGAGAGGTAGTATTAGTCTGAGAGGATTTATTGCCAATCCATCAGCAGTGTTTTGCATAATTTCAAGATGTGCATAGCGAGTATGGAGTGGTATGGTTAAAGAAAGAGTAGAGTGTTATGAAACATAATAAGAAATCAGTTGAGTAACCTAGGGACCATAAACTGCCTAGTTTCTCCATATTAATAGTTCATCTCTTTAGATATTTGCATTCAGTAATTTACTTAAAGCCACTTGGTTGGGGGTGGCGAACTTTCAATCAGTCAAAAATTTCCTCCCGGTTACGTTGCATTCAATAATCAATAAACAATTTTATGATAACTATTCACTTCATTGTGGGTTCGACAACTTGGAGTATTTAATATTCCCTTTTTACTACTTGACTGTATACTTGCGCAGTACGCGTAATTTAGGCGCGTCGAGTTTTTGGCGTCGTTGCCAGGGAATGAACGGTGTTGTTAGTGAAATCGATAATTAATTTAGGAGAAATTTTACTTTCATTTCTTTTTACTTTTAAGTTAGTTGATGTTATTTTATTTCTTGTCTTTGAACTTAGTGTGTAGGTATACAGGATGGGTGGAAACATCAAAGAGATCGTATCCTCATCCAGGGACTCCTCACACTCGGACAGCGAAAACTCAGAGAGTACTACTTCATAGAAGATGACTCTTGAGGATATTACAGAAAAGATGTTTGAAATGACGGCACAATTTGAGTCTTGAAGAGCCAGACCATATACAATCAGTCAGGGAAATCTCGTCACAGGTTTTCAGGCTTCTATAGCTGGGAAAAGGCAAGCCATCACGGTGCCAGACATTCAGGTTGAAACCTTTCAGCTTCAAGCCACCACTCTCCAAACAGCACTGAACCTATCATGGAGAGCGAAGAAGATCCGAACGAGTTCAAAGGGAGGTTCAATGCTTTTGGCCATAATGTGAAGTATAACGATGTCATCTCAGATAATTTCCATATTTTGCTTTTTCCCTATTGTCTAAGTGGTGTAGCTGCTGATTGGTTGGAAGCTCGGGAATCGAACTCCGTTGTCACATGGGATCTGTGTGCTGAAGAATTCTTAGAAAACCAGTCCACCGAGTGATTCAGTTACAGACTGATATCCTAAGTTTTGAACAACATAAAGGGTAGACCCTATTGGAAGCATGGGAACCATTCGTCGGGATGTTGAGAAGATGCCCTAACCATGATTTTGAAGATTCCAAGACTTTTCAGGTATTCTACCACGGTTTAAGCCATGAGAACCAAGACAGTTTCGATAGGGAAGTTGGAGGAAATTTCTTGTTAAAGGTTGATCAAGTTGGGGCATATCAGTTGATGAGAAAGATTTCGAAGCAAGAATCCCATCTTGGGGAAGGAAAGAAAGTGTCAAATCTACCTGAATCAGAGATTAATGCAGTTCTAGCACAAAATTCAGCATGAAGAGGCAATGCAGCAATTAAGGAAAGATACTGAAGTGGATGAAATCAAGAGCATGATGTTGCAAATTAGTAGGAATGTTAACCATTTCACTGATTTCCTATTTGGTTGCTGACTTGCAGACTACAAAGGCTGCACTACGGTTTATGGAACAACAAGCGTTGCATATTGTGACTCAGTTAGCTACTCCAGTTCCATTTGGGCCAAATCTCACACGTATGGAGAACTTCATACCAACTGAAGTGGGGAGGCATTGACCTACCTCCCATACCCCACGCACGCACGAGCGACAGCCTCTACGGCCACGAAACATGAGATATTGGACGATAACAAGGTAAAAAGGTTTAAATCCAACATGGTAGAGACAATTTTAGAACCAGAAAAGGAAGAGGTACAGACTTAACATATCCTCTTCCCTCCAACATTCCCATATCCTTTGAGAACAAGGAATAAAAGTGATTCCAAAGAATTCCTGAAGTTTCTTGAGGTATTTAAAAAGCTGGAAATCAATATCCCATTTGCTGAGGCATTGGCCAAAATGCCCACCTATGTCAAGTTTCTCAAAGACATCTTGGTAGGGAAGAGGCGAGTAGACGCTTGTGAACAAGTGTGTTTAACTGCTGAAGCATCAGAATGTGTATTAAATGCTCTGGCGAAGAAGAGAAAAGATCCAGGGAGCTTTGTGATTCCAGTCACTTTGGGGGAGTCCATGACAGTTTCTGCACTATGTGATCTTGGGGCGGGCATCAATTTGATGCCATTTTCCATATTCAGGAAACTAGGTGTGGGGGTCCTAAGGGCACTCGTGTGATGTTACAAATGGCAGACAGGTCTATTCGTCAGGCATATGGGGTGATTGAGGATGTCTTAGTTAAAGTGGGATCACTTATCTTCCCTGTTGATTATGTCATTCTTCATATGGAGGTGGGTGAAGTACCACTAATCCTGGGAAGACCTTTCCTAGCAACAGAAAAAGCAATCATTCATGTCAAAAGTGGGCACTTATCCAAGCGAGTGAATGAAGAAAAAGTTGTTTTTGATGTGTTCAAGGCAATACACATGCCTTCTTATCATGACTTTGAAGACTGCTTTGGGGTGGAAGTTTACGTGGGGCGATAGGAAAGAAGAAGCTGATCTCATGTGGGAAGAAATTGCTAGTATGAAAAAAGGAGACGAGGATCCTCACCCCAAAGAGGTGCATTTTGGTGACAGCTGTATAAAGCTAGAGTCGGGCGCACGTGGAGAAAATGAAGTGACTATGATTCTTCACTCAATCACCACCAGTGATTGAGTTGAAGCCATGACCATCCCATCTGAGGTATGATTATCTTGGTTTAAATGACACATAACCTGTAACTGTTTCTGCTGCTTTATCTCAGGAACAGGAGGAACAGCTTTTGGAGGTGTTAAGGAAGCACAAGGCAGCCATTGGATGGACAATCGCGGATATTAAGGGGATCACCCCCGCATAGTGCCAGCAAAAAACTCGGATTGAAGAAGGGAAGAAACCAGTGATTCAACCTCAGCGAAGACTCGGTCCGAATATGAGAGAAGTGGTGAAGAAAGAAGTTATGAAGTGGCTAGAAGCTAGCATCATCTTTCCTACTGTTTATACCACATGGACTGGCCCTGTTCAATGTGGGTAAGGAAAGAAGGGATGGTAGTGGTGGAGAATGATAAAAAATGATTAGATTGCTCAGTGGACGGTTACTGGGAGGCGAGTGTGCATGGATTATAGAAAGCTTAATGAAGCCGCACTCAAAGATCAATTTCCACTCCCATTTATTGATCAGATGCTGGACAGGCTAGCCCAACATGAGTATTATTGTTTCCTGGATGGCTATTCAGAAAACAATCAGATAGCCATTTCCCTAGAAGACCTAGACAAGACTACTTTCACATGTCTCTATGGCACTTTTGCATTCCGCTGCATGCCATCTGGATTGTGAAATATACCGGCTACTTTTTAGCGGTGTATGATGGCTATCTTCTCATATTGAGAAGAATTTAGAGGTATTAATGGATGATTTCTCATTGTGCGGTGATAGTTTTGAGGAATTCATGCATAATCTGGAACACATTCTTAGTCGCTGCATAGACACCAATCTCGTGCTAAAATGGAAGAATTACCACTTCAAGGTCACTGAGTGGATTGTTCTAGGCCACAAGATATCAAGAAAAGGTTTGGAAGTTGATCAGGAAAAGATTGAGACTATCAAACAACTCCCATACCCCACGTTAGTGAGGGGTGTGAGAAGCTTTCAGGGCCATACAGAGTTTTACCGCAAATTCATCAAAGATTTCCCGAAGGTCTGTAAGACACTGTATGAAATATTAGGGAATGATGTCCTCTCTGATTTTTATGATTCTTGCAAATCATCTTTTGATAACTTGAAAGAGAAGTTCACCTCTGCGCCAGTCGTCATGACTCCTGACTGGGATCTTCCTTCTGAGCTCATGTGCGACGCCGGTGATTACGCCATTGGAGCAGTGTTGGGGCAGAAAAAAAACAAGGTATGCCATATGATTTATTATGCGAGTAGGGTTCTTAATGAGGCCCAACTTAATTATGGTACCATAGAGAATGTGTTTCTTGCTATTATATTTTCTTTGGATAAATTTTGTCCTACCTTGTTGGATTGAAATTAATTGTTTTTACTAGTCACTCAGCTCTCAAGTATCTACTTGATAAGAAAGACGCCAAACCAAGGTTGCTTTTGTGGGTTCTTTTTATGCAAGAGTTCGATGTTGAAATTCGTGACAAAAATGGTGTAGATAACGTGGTAGCGGGTCACCTATTTAGACTTGAAAATGGGGAGGAAGACAAAGTGCCAATCAGAAAAGAATTGCATTGTGGGTATTCTAAAAATATACACACCATTGCATTGTAAATATCA
Organism: Linanthus parryae; assembly: GCA_023055425.1. Taxonomy (NCBI): domain Eukaryota; kingdom Viridiplantae; phylum Streptophyta; class Magnoliopsida; order Ericales; family Polemoniaceae; genus Linanthus; species Linanthus parryae. The sequence goes on along the minus strand of JALGPY010000005.1, from coordinate 91,999,913 downwards.
TTCACACTATCAGAGAAGAATGCCCTGCTAATCAGAAGACAAAGTGCCAATCATAATTCGTCTCCATCTCTTGTACTATTTTCATGGAGATAGCTTTGATGTTAAGCTACTCTATGTCTAGCTAAAATCATAGCTCGGTGTTTATCGAGAATTAGGGTTTATCTTGGCTGATTTATGGATTGTAAATTCATCTCATGTCTAGTACTGAATCCTAATCTTGATTTCAATCATTCTTTTACTCAAGTTGTTAATTCTTAGCATGCGAGGCTTGATCACCCATAGCATGATAGTTATCTAGGTGGATGTATGAAAATAATCCAAACCTAAGTTCGTGGAGAGTAGGTAGACATTCTCATGTTTCTTGAGACTGAAAAGCGATAGAATGAGAATGACCAACTAAGGGGCTATTTTAGTTGACAGTTTTAGGATTGGTAACATTTACAAGCTGAGAGTTTGTGTGAATAATCCTTACATTGTGGCTAGAGCAGTGTGAGATGTAATATTAGTTCGAGATTATTTATGGCCAATCAATCTGCAATGTTATGCATAATTCCAAGATGTGCATAGCGAGTATGGCATGGTATGGTTAAAGAAAGAGTATAGTGTTATGAAACATAACATGAAATCAGTTGAGTTCCCTAGGGACCATAAACTGCATAGTTTCTCCATATTAATAGTTCATCTATTTAGTATTTGCATTCAGTAATTTACTTAAAGGCCCTTTGTTGTGGGCGGAAAACTTTAAATCAATCAAACCTTTCCTCTGGGTTACGTTGTATTCAATAATTAATTACCAATCTTTTGATCGCTGATGAAATCCATGTGGGTTCGACAACTAGGAGTCTTAAATAATCCATTTTTACTACTTGATCGTATACTTGCAAAGTACGCATAATTTAGGCGCGTCAAAACCTCACAGGAGTCCAGCAATTAAGGAGCAAGCTGTGAAATTCGACCAAAATCAAGGCTATACACGAGTAAGTGTTTAGCTCATTTCCTAGGAAGTTCAGTCCAGATTTCAGATGCTTTAGAGATAACTTAGCATGATATTAGAGAGGTAAGAACAGGGAGTTCATAAAGAATGAAGGTCCTATTGGTGTTATAAACCTCCTAGGGATCACAAAGGTGTAGCAAACATCAAAACTGGTCATATAAAGAGGGCTTACCGTTACTTCGGCGAGCTCATGAAGTCCCGGCTGCGGTATTAGCAGACCCCCGCAAAATAAGCAATATCTAGAGAATTGGACGATGAACATAGCTCCCTGAGCTCGCATGACAACAAGGTTCACGAAGACTGGACTAAATTTCACTGAATATCAACAAGGGTGGAGAATTTGTAGGATTAAGAGTCAGGGTTCTTCAAGAACAAAACCCGAATACCCCCTCCTATACTTGTTTTTTCTCCAAGTTATCTTGGGGCTTCTCATCCACAGAGTCTCACGGCCTCCCTGAAATAGCATTTCCTTAGGCGGTGATGACTTTGGTGGCGAACAGAGGTGGAGTTGGTGGTTATAGTAAGGTGGAGATGATGGAGCTAGAGGTAGAAGATGATGACTAACACTCACATGACAGTTGGTGAGAGAGAGGTGTTGATGTGTCAAATTTCTCTTAACAAGTGGCAAGCATGCACTAAGGGGGTGCATGTGCTGATTATCACAAAATTAGTGAAAAGTGAGATTAGAAAGAAGATTGAATTTTCTGACAATTCTACTTTGACCCCAGAACTATAGATTAGTCTAAAGCGTCCTCACAATTATAATAATCTCATATTGACCCATATTTGGGCAAGATATGCTACATTTGGAAATTAAATAGTAGCCCCAAGTATTGTCAGTAATTGTATAACTTCTTCTCTTGCAATGAAATCCAAATATCTCGTACAAATAGATGTTCAGCAGGCATTACTAAACAAGAAATACTCACAACTAACTCAATTTCAATTAATTATATCTTGACCCCCTATAAATTTCAAATTTTTCGTTGGAGAGTTCCTTTGCAGTATCCTGATCTAAAGCACCATAAGAATAATTTAAAAGCGTGTACCATGGCTCCCCATGAGTAGAAAATCTACGCAAGACCTGAACCAATAGTTCCCATGTCTCTCCTAAGTTGTTTCCATCAAGCTACTGAAAGTAGTGAAGTTCACCCATAAGCTCAGCCACTTAATCAGTGAGTTGTTCTCAAGTAATCATTTAATGGCCTAAAAGTGAAAGAAGTCAGTCCTTAGCTCTTTATGTAAGTGAAAACGGGAACACATCATCTTCATTGTATTTTCATCCATGTGGCAAACATTGATATTCCAGCAAATCTAAATTAGGTTCTCCAGGTGTGTTTTGGTTCTGGGTTTCTTTCCTGCTAAGTTGGTTGTCACGGTAAACCAAGATAATCAATGCACTTTTGATCTAAAATGGTTTCTCAATAAGTGTTACATGAATAGATGATAGATAGGTTGCGCAATGTTCATTGGAATTTGCTGAGGTAGTGGTCTATTCGATGGTTGCTGCTGCAACCAAGCATTCAGGCCCGTAACAAGAGCTCTGAGATCTTCCATGTCTTTATAAGTTTTCTTTAGATGATCCTGCACTGTCTTTGACTCAATTCGCAACCGTCTACTTTTGTTGTTGCTTTAGCCGTCTTCAAAATTCTATTCCTCTAGTCTCTACCCATTTTTTGAAAGAGTGTTTATGGATCCTCTAGTGGTGGTTGAAATGTGAAAATGCTAAATTTGGCGTTGTTTTGACCACTAATTTTAGGGGTGTTTTCCTCCACTTATGAGCAATTCTTGACTTATTTGATGCATTTGGCATGATTTTCACCATTGAGCGAGTACGAGAGTGTTACAGTGATTTTCATGCACTTTTCACTAATCTTCACATATTTTGTATATATTTCCTTCCGTGGTATATTCCTTGTTTGGTGTTCATGTTGTTTTGATACAAACGGAGGGAAAAGCACTAGCTAAGGAGATGCATAACACGGAAATTCAACGTGGAAACTCAATTGGACCAAAGAACAGAGGAAGAAGACGGAGAAAATGAGAAGAAAAAGAGAGAAGAAGTCAACAAGTGGCTCATCACAGTGAGGAAGGAGTTCCACCATGGTGAGCCAATTTGCGAGTATTATAAATCACCTTCACCGCGAGGAGGGGATGTTCTTACCAAGACAGGTATCAACCCAACAACTCTATTTGCAGTGATATTTTGCAATTTACAAGTCTTTCTCTCTAGCTCTCTCATGACATCACTTGGAGCATAAAACCTAATCTCGTTAACAGTTTTACTGGATCTACTTATCCTTTAGGGATTGGATATGATAGGAACACCGATTCTTCTACCGTTTAAAGATTGAAGATTCGGAGTCATGCTTGGAGTAGAAGATCCAGATCATCATACATAAATCCATCCAAAGAATCGACTGTTTGATTATCTTTACCCACTTCATTAGGAACTATATTTATGATCGTTTGGGTGCATAGATTTGTTTACGGGATTATGCTTTGGATTGATTTGCTCCATTCAGATTTGTAGATTAAATGTTCATGAGATGTTTATATTTAGATCATGTTCTTATCAATATACCTTGAATCTAAGTCAATACCGTATGTGTCAATGATACTCGGATTGACAATTCGGGTACGGAAGTAAACATGTATATGAGTAAGTGGTATCGTAGGCGTGAGATGCTAAAACATTCCAAACTTAGGTAGGGTTAGTTAGTAACTTGCACCTGTGAGCCTATCCAGTTGCCAGTTGTAACACGGTTTCAAAAACCAAATTTATTGGCTAATCATCTTCCATACGGAGTAGAACTTAGAGTGCTCTTCTTAGTCATTTTTAGTCGAAATGCGGTTTTACTTGAAGGTAGTTGTTTTGTTAGGATTACATACTTTCTATCTCTCATGAAAGTGTTGCAAATGTCGAAACATAATCTCGTTGTGTAAGCAAATCTAGTGCCTCGCCGAGGTGGTCCTTGAGTTTTTCTCTATTTGATAATCTTAAGACAATTCCTACTTCATTTTTTGTTCTCAATGTAGTGTTTAGTAATTCCTAGACAAACGAGTGTTGAATTTTCAAAATCAAGCTATCGACTACTCAGACCATTGGGTTTCATGTAAACTTGGGCTTACTTGGAAAACATTTGACATCATGCACTTGCGGTACAATGACTCCAACAGCCTGTGATAAGTCTGAAGCTCCTTGAGATTGATATGTAAATGTACATGCAGAGAGCTTTGGTTCCTTGATGATGAAAGCCAGAAACACAAGCAATAAATATTGCTAAGTACCAAAGCTTCAAAGCTTTGAGTTACTGTAGCTTTGCTTATATGTGCATTTGTCTAACTGTTTTATTGCAGGTTTTGGTTTTGATATGGGATAACAATATAAAGGCATTACTAATCTGTGTTCTAATCTATAAAAAATACAATACTGATTTGGGTTGAAAATCCAAGTTCACACTAATGAACTAGCATGCAATGCTTCAAAGCTTTGAGATTTTCTGGTTATTCTTAACTGCTAAGTTCATCTAATTATCTCTGTGTATGGGTGAATTATTTGAGACTTAGAACTTGTTATGAGTTGATTATTGTCTAATAACACTTGATTTATACTGGTTATTTAACATATTCAACAGTTTGATTAAATAAGTCTATTACAAGACAAATCTTGCCCAGTTTTCTCATGAACTGTTAGCATACTGCTAAACAGATCTTGATGCGAGATTGTCTTGATGTTGTTTGATCTTGTTTGCTGAGTTTCTGCAGGTTTTTTGGGCGTTCCAACGTTCATCAAAAAATCAGATAGCTGCCCAAACATAGATGTTGAAAGAAGCATATCAGAGAAGAGGATTTATAGGGTTTCTGTTCCTAAAATCTCTCAGTTGGTTGCAGACTGTTATTCAAAAGAGATCAGCACTTTGATTTGATGAGAGACACAGAAGTTAAGACTGATCTTCGTGAGATTTGAAGTGTGCTAAAAACAGGAGAGTTTATATCATTCAAATCTTCAGTTTCATCATGCCATTGAAAGTGCAGAAGCAAGATCATTCATCAGATCAGAAGAACTCTTCCATTCATTAGCTTATTTTTTATGAGTTCTTCTCTTAGTCACCTAAAACCTCTCGAAGGGACATCGCTCCCGCTTCCAAACCTCTCTCTGTGCTTTCGAGACCAAACCTCGCTCTAAAGGCGCTCCAAAAAATAGAGAGCTCGTTTTCGTAGGAGAATTACTTTTTAATGAAAATTTACCATTACTTAGGACTATACTTGATGATTAATCTCAACTTATTATGTTTCTGTTTGATAATTCAACTATTTAAACATTATTCTTCCTTATTGAAGCAACATATTTGACAAATGAATACTGACAACCCCTTCAATAAAAAATATTATCATGTGTAAAATCACATTATCATATGTAAATATTAGTTTTCTTCATAAAATTATAGTAGATAAATATTATATATAGACGCTCTCATGACGCTATCAAATGCAATCCTTCTGAAATTACACGTTTTTCCGCTCCCGCTTCGCTCCAGCTCTAGGTGAGTTAGGTTCTTCTCCTTGTACTGAATTGTATTATTCATTCTACATTTCTGAAACCTCACTAAACTTAGTAGTTTGGTTGTTCAAGTGAACAACAAGAGGTTCTTATTATTTCAATAGGTTGTAGCCTGTAACTAGATAGGTTGGGACCCAAAAGTTGTATAAGTGTAAGGTAGTTCACTTAGGCTTGAGATCTAGGGCTAAATGTGGGTGATTAGATCCCTCATGCAGAGACTAGGTCCGATTGTGAACTCTGTAAAATCCTTGTGTCTCTGTTACTTACTTTTGCTGTCTTTACAATCAGTTTAAATAGGAAATTTCAAAGCTTTGGAGCTTTCCAAATATCAAAGCTTTGAAGCCTCTATATTCTGCAGTTATATCTTTAAGTTTCTCAAATCTTTTTCAGAGCTTTGAGATATCAACTGTTTGCACTACTTAAGTTTCAAAAGACTGTGTTTTGGCAAAAGTTAGCATACTCTATTCAACCCCCCCCCCCTTCTGGAGTCTTTAGATCATGTATTAGACCTACATTACATACTTTCAATTGGTATCAGAGCTTTGGGTCACTGTTTAAAGATCTAACAATCTTGTGATAATGAGTTTTGTAGGTGAAGGAGGATTCTCACATGGAAGAGCAGCCAATAGACCTCCACTATTCTGTGGTGATAATTGTGTGCATTGGAAGGCATTGGTGAAAATGTTCATCATAGATCAATAAATGGAACTATGGTCTAATATTGTGAATGGGCCAAGCTTATTCTATAATACTGTTAATGGAGTTAGAACTGTCAAACCTGATGAAGATCTCTCAATTACTGAAATAGAAAAGGTATCAAAAAATTACAAAGCTTTGAACTTATTGTATTGTGCTCTTAGTGTAGACGAGTTTAACAGGATATCCAACTACAAAAATGCAAAAGTGATCGGGGATAAGCTGACTGTTACTTATGAAAGAACTAGCCAAGTCAAGCATAAAAAGATCAATATCCTTTTGAGACACTATGAACTGTTTCAGATGAATTCTGATGAATCCATCAAAGATATGTTTAAAAGGTTTACAGATATTGTGAATAACTAAAAAGTCGGGAAGATTCTCAGAAGCTTTCCTAAGGCCGAATGGGAGCCTAAAACAAATTCAGTTGAGGAAGCTCAGGAATTAAGCATCTAGGAACTTGATGATCTGTTAGGAAAATTGCTCACTCATGAGATCTCTATGAAGGAGGTTGATGGTGAACTGAGTGACAACATCAAGAACCTGGCACTCAAGGAAAAAGACAATGAAAAATCCCAGAGTCTTGAATAGGATGATGATGATGATGATGATGATGAAGCCTTAGCCTTGATTTCCAAACCCTTGGCCAGAATTCTGAAGAAAAAGAGAAACTCTAGAAACAAGGATTACAACAAAGAGAAATTCAGATCCTCAGCCAGCAAGGATCAGAAAGGTAAGTCTGCTTCACATTCATATAAACCTAAAGTTATGAATTGTTATGAATGTGGAGATGCAGATCACTTGGTAAGATAATGTCCTCAAAAGAAGAAAAGCAGACAATTTCCTAAGAAGGAGAATGACAACAGAAGTGAGAAGGCAATGGTAGCCTCATGGAGTGATTCAGATTCTTCAGACTCAAATTCTGATGAGGAGCAAGCCAATCTCTGTTGATGGCTGGACATCAAAAGGACCACTCTACTGAGAAGCCAATTGAAGACATGGTAAAGAATCTTTTATCTATTCCTTCTGATGTTTTACCTGAAATTCTCAAAAGCATGTTTTAAAATGAGGAAAGTTACAGGAATGAGATTGATTCCTTGAAAATGAAGGTTCGTGAGCAAGCAAAAGAAAACATAGATCTGGTTTTTCAGAACAAATGTCTTGAAGCTACTAAGGTGAAAATTGATAGTGACTTCAAAGCCTTAGACAGAAGATTCAAAGCTTCGAAATCACAGGTCAAAGGAGTAGTTGATCAAAATACTCTTTTAACTGACAAGTTTGTTGATCTAAAAAATCATTATGATGATTTAGAACATCAAAATACTTCATTGACTAGTAAGATTCAAGAATCTAAGAAAATTCTTTCAACTTTTGCTGGCTCATAACAGAAGCTAAATCTTATGCTTGGAGGAAGTATGCATTCTATATAAAAAAGTGGAATTGGGTATAATCCAAATTTTCCAAGTAGAAACCGAACCACTTTTGTGAAATTAGGAAGCAGACATTCTCCAAGGTGTCATTACTGCTGCAAAATTGGACATGTGAAAGTAACTTGCCCCTTTAGAAGGACAGAACCTCACATAATGAGGAATACCTATCCTTATCAGCTTAAGGGACAAGTGAAACAGATTTGGGTTCCAAATGGAGTTAGAACACCTAACATGGTTGACTCTGAGTATGAATCCAAATTCTACACTTGGTCTAATAGCCTGTTAAGGCATTGATTGAATTTGCATGATGTCACCAAATCTTTGAAAGATCAGAAATGGATTTTGGATAGTGGATGTTCCAGGCATATGAGTGGAAAGAAATCTTTATTGTCAGAGCTCAAAGAGCAATCAGAGGGAACAATCACACTTGGTGACAAATCAAAGTGCAACATAATTGGTATAGGAAGTGTTGGTAACAATTTTGCATATTCAATTTCCGATGCCTATTTGGTTGATGGTCTTAAGTATAATTTATTGAGTATTTCTCAGTTTTGTGATGAAGGCAATAAGGTAGTTTTTTTGACAAGGAGAAATGTGTGGTGCAAGATGAAAAATCAGGCGATTGCATACTCACTGCTCCTAGGTCACATAATGTTTATGCACTATGTACTGACACAGTTGCAGGTGATAGTCTAAAATGTCTAAAAGCTTTGAAGGATGACTCAAAGTTGTGGCATAGAAAGCTTGGTCATATAAGCATGCATACTTTGAACAGACTCATCTCAAAAGACCTGGTAAGGGGATTACCTATCCTCAAATTCAAAGATGATGAGATTTTCAAGGCATGTACTCAAGGTAAACAGACCAGAAGTTCATTCAAGCCAAAGAACTTTGTAAGTACTTCTAGACCTTTAGAATTGATGCATCTGGACTTGTGTGGTCCTATGAGGGTACAAACACCCAAAGGTAAGAGATATATGCTTGTTGTAGTTTATAATTACTCTATATTTACTTGGGTTATGTTCATTAGATAAAAGTCTGGAGCATTATCTGAATTTTCAAAACTTTATAAAGAATTTCAAACTTTGAAAAAATTACAAGTTGCATCTATTATGAGTGATCATCGTAGGGAATTTGGTCAACTTCATTTTGATTTATTTTGTGCAAATCAGGGCATCTCACACAACTTTTCTTCACCTAGAACTCCTCAGCGGAATGGTTTAGTTGAGAGGAAAAATAGGACTCTTGAAGACATGTCTAGAACCATGCTACTTGAAAGTAATTTGCCAAAGTATTTGTGGGCAGAAGTTGTTAATACTGCCAACTATGTGCTAAATAGATATTTGATCAGGCCTATTCTGAAGAACTCCTTATGAATTTTTCAAAGGCAGAAAGCCTAGTGTTGCTTACTTTAAGCCTTTTGGCTGTATTTGTTTTATGCATAACAATTGCAAAGATAATCTTGGTAAGTTTGATTCTAGAAGTGATGAAGGTGTGTTTCTTGGTTATTCTCAATCTAGCAAAGCTTATAGGGTTTACAATAAGAGAACTAAAATTGTAGAGGAGAGTATGCATGTAATTTTTGATGAAGGTACTATTGATTCTCTGAGTGAAAGTTTTGTAGATCTTAGTTTGAATAAATATGAGGCTGATGATGACTGTGAGAAAGTCAGTAGAAGTAAAACTAAGCAGCAGAAACTTTCTGAAGAATCTCAAGGCCTTGAACCCCCTGCTGAGCCAAAATCTCAAAGCCTAGAGACTGAGACTGACAGGAAATATGATGCTCCTTCTACTGTGTCAAGAACTCAAAGCCTTGAAGGACCATACACTTGGACACCAGAAAAAATTTCAAATATTTATCAGATCATCCTGAAGAGAATATCATATCAGATCCAACTACTGGAATTCAGACAAGAGGCCAATTGAGAAACTTGTGTGCTTTTAGTGCTTTTTTATCACGCATTGAGCCCAAGAGATGCAGATTGGATCATTGCAATGCAGAATGAGCTGAATGAGTTGGAAAGGAACAAAGTATGGAATTTAGTTCCAAGACCAAAGGATCAATCAGTGATTGGAACAAGATGGGTGTTCAGAAACAAACTTAATTATAAAGGTAAGGTTGTGAGAAACAAAGCAAGATTGGTTGCACAGGGACACAATCAAGAAGAAGGTATTGACTATGAGGAAACATTTTCCCCTGCTGCAAGGTTAGAAGCTATCAGAATACTTCTTGCATTTGCATCACATAATCATATAAAACTTTTTCAAATGGATGTTAAATGTGCTTTTCGGAATGGTTATTTACAAGAAGAAGTATATGTTTCTCAACCACCAGGTTTTGAAAATGACACCTTTCCTGATTATGTTTACAAATTAGATAAAGCCTTGTATGGACTTGAGCAAGCTCCAAGGGCTTGGTATGACAGACTCTCTAAGTTTTTACTGGAAAATTGTTTCAAGAGAGGACTGGTTGACAAAACTCTTTTTAACAAATTCAGGGAAAGGATTTGTTAGTTGTACAGATATATGTTGATGATATTCTATTTGGTGCTACTAATGATGCTCTTTCAAAAGAGTTTTCAAGTTTGATGTGCAGGGAATTTGAGATGAGCTTAATGGGAGAATTGAATTTCTTTCTTGGACTTCATGTACGTCAATTGAAGAAAGGAATTTTTCGCATCAAGGGAAATACACCCTGGACTTGTTAAACAGGTATAATGTGTCACAGTCCAAGGTTGTAAAGACCCCTATGAGTTCATCACTATTTTTAGACATGGAAACAACTGGTAAGAGTGTAAATCAGAAAGAATATAGAGGTATGATTGGCTCACTTTTGTATCTAACTGCTATTAGACCAGATATTATGTTTAGTGTGTGTATGTGTGCAAGGTTTCAGGCTGATCCTAAGGAAAGTCATTTAATTGCTGTGAAAAAGGATTTTTAGATATTTGAATGGAGCCAAAGACTCGGGGCTTTGGTATCCAAGAAGGAATAACTTTTTGTTGAGTGGATATTCAAATGCAGAATTTGCAGGATACAAAGTAGACAGAAAGAGCTCTTCTGGATGTTGTCAGTTTCTTGGATCTTCTTTGATAAGTTGGCATTCAAAGAAGCAGAATTCAGTAGCTCTGTCAACTGCAGATGCTGAATATATTGCAGCTGGAGCTTGCTGTTCACAGGTATTATGGATTGCACAGCATCTAAGAGATCTTGGATATGATTTCAGAAATGTTCCTATTAACTGTGATAATACAAGTGTCATTTCAATATCAAATAATCCAGTACAACATTCAATGACAAAGCATATATATGTGAGACATCATTTTCTTAGAGATCACACGAAAAAAGGTGACATTGTTCTATCTTTTATTTCTATGTCTAAGAAAATAGCTAATATTTTCACTAAACCACTGCCAGATGAGACGTTTGCATCCCTAAGGCTTGAATTGGGTATGTTAAACAAGGATGCATTGGTTTAGGGGGAGTAATCAGTTACGACGTGCAGTATCTTTGTGATTTCAAAGCCTTGAGATTATATTTCTGGAGCCTTGAAAATATAGCTCAAAGCTTTGAAGTTTCTGTATCACTCTGAAACTTCTCAAAGCTTTGAATTACTGTTTCACTGGTGTGATGAGTGGATTTGAATTATCTTTAAAAAATAGGATCATGAAAAAAATTTGTTATTTTTTTAGATAATTACAAAATCGTTTCAAACGTTTAGAGATTTGATCAAAATAGCTACAAATACCCTAAAAATCTTCTGAAATCTTTTTGCATGCAAATCTCCTACTTTTAGTCAAACTCTGTACCTACTTAAGCCAACTTCAGGATTTATTTTCTCTCATTCTCTACTTCAATCTCTTCGTCTCTATCTCTCCCTCTATCCCCATTCTCTCAATTTCTCAAACCCTAACCCAAATGGAGAGAAAATCCGAAAGGATCAAGCAGCTAGGTCAGACCTCCTACAAGAGGGTGAAGAGAAAAGCTAACTGAAAGATCACCATTCATGGTTCAAAATCAGAAGACACGGATAGTGTTCATGAGACTTCACCCCCTACAAAGAAGACCAAGAAAGGGAAGGAAGTTCAAGAAGAAACTAGGTTTGGGTCAGATTCAGAACCTGCAACAGAGGAGGTGGTGAAAGAAAAGGGGAACAAGGAGGAGGAGGAGGATTCAAGCAAGAAGAGTAAAGAAGTTATTGCTGAGAAAGAAAAGAATAATGTACCTTCTACAAAGGAGAAGAAGGCTGGTGACAAGAAAACAGAAGCAACCTCAGAGAAGAAGGTTGAACAAACAAATGAGAAGAAGAGGGTTAAACACAGTGCAGTAAAAACCAAGAAAGCCACAAACTTTGGTAAGAATCTCTTGCCTGAATCTTGGTTTGTTAATTATGATGTCCAGAAGGTATGGATGGATGGGTATGCATCTTCAAAAGTGTCTTTTTGTAGTATGATCAGTTCTGATTTATTAGAGATTTTAGACTTGGAATACATTAAGAAATTGAGAAGTTCATATGTTGGAAGTATGTTGAACCCACCCTCTGAAGCCTACCCTAGGTTAACTAGACTGTTCAATTTGATTCTGGTTCAAGAGCTTGATGATATTGATAGATACATCCTAACCTCAAAGGTGGATGGAGTGGACATTAGGTTAGATCACAGGGTGTTCTCCAAAGTTTTGGGAGTGCCTAGGAAGTATAAGGTTGGTGATTATTTTGATAGAAAAGAAATCCTAGAGAAAGCCAAAGCTATGTTTTTCGTGGAGGGAACCTATTCTGAACCCAAGCAGTTAACACATTATGTGTTCAACTGTGAAGCTAAAATCCTATTTTCCATTATTATGAGATGTGTGGTACCCAGTGAATACTCCAAAGAGTTGGTGACAGACAAGGTTTTAATCCTAATGTACGATTTTTCAAGGGTTTGAGGTAGACCTTTCTACTGTGGTGATGGAACACATGGTTTACTGTGGGACTAGGACTAGAAACCACTCTCTACCATATGACAATGTTTTACCACTATTTTCAAACATTAGTGTCTTTGAAGGATGAAGAGAAGATTACTACTGGTTTTGGGGTAGTTGATGAAGCATCCCTTCAAAGGATTGGGATTGTGTATATTGCTAAGGGAAAGTGGAAGTTCTATTCAGATTTGAGTGCTAAGGAACTAAAGGAAAAGGAGTTCATCAAACCTAGAGCTGCTTCAACCCCTAAGGTGACTGGTAATCTGGATTTCTCACAGATTATAGATAGGGTTGAGGTTCTGGAAGATGGAGTAGAAGATTTGAGACAGGGATTGTTTGACTTGTCCAATGATCTAACTAAGTTCAAAGGTTTGGTGCTTAATAAGCTTGACCTGATCATCAAAGGTTTGGATCTAGAGAAAGTGCCTTCTTCAGAAGCAGAGATACCAGCAGTGATTAAGAAGAAGAAGAAGAAGAAGAAGAAGAATAAATGTATTCCTTTTGTTCTGACATCAAAGGATCTCTTTGATCAGTCTGAGGAAGAGGCAGATGATGAGGAAATTGCCGCAGATAAAGCTGAAGAGGAAGCTGCTAATCTGGACAAATTGGTTGATGATGTTGTTGAGAAGATGCAAACTAAGGAAGCTCATGTAAAGAAGGTTGTAGAGCAAGGAGAGAAAGCTATGGATTGGATATACGAGTGTGACTTGTATGTCTCGTGTACAATCCGGATATAGAGACAAAGGTATGTGACAATTACTTGCACAAGGTTTGTCGGATGAGTATTCTATTAGTTGGCTAGAATGGATGTTTTGCTAGAGACCGCTCCATATTAGCAAAATTGTTGCTACCAACTAGATAGAACCTATAGGGTCACACGCTACATAGAGTTGAACTAGATTTGGGAATTAATTAATATGTTTAATTAATTAGGAGGATCACTTTACAACACCTTGCAAACTTAATAGGACTAATATGTAAGGAAGGGATTAATCTGAATGTTAGATTAGGAAGGGCCTTTAGGTATCAACAAGGAGTTGTTGGACTATATAAAGGATGCTCATATCTTCCTTCCCATACTAATGCTCATAACATAAGTGAGTGGGAGAGAACAAAGGAGAGAGAGAAAGCAACAAAAGGGCCGAACCCGACCCCCTTGTGCCGCCCCTACCCGTCGGCCACAAGGAAGCCAAAAGCTTCCCTTGTTTCCTCGTGTTGTGCGATTTCTTCTTTCTCTTCCTCCGGTCCAAGCTAGCACAAATGAGAAGAAATATCTAGATCTCAACTCTAGGCTTGGATCAACCGTAGAGACGTGACACAATTCACGTTACAGTTCATCACAGGAAAACCCCTAAGGTGTGTAACATGATTCTTCATTTACCATCGTTATGATTCTCTTCCTGTGATCCTTGGAGGGTATTGAATGGATAATTTATTTTTCCGCTGCGTATCCATGATCAAAACCCAACAGTGGTATCAGAGACATAGGTCGTAGAACATAGACGTGGTTTATGTGTTACGTTTTGACAGTTTTACACTTTAAATTTATTGTTTATCCCGTAAAACGGACAAATCAAGCATATGATGCAATTTGTCAATAATCGAACATAACAAGACCTAATTTTTGCATTGGATGCATGAATTAATGAGTTTTAGAAATTTTAGGATCTTAGATCTAGGGTTTGGGCAATAATTTGGAAACTAGTTTCAAATTTAGAAACTTTTTGGACTTGGGGGACAAGGAAGGAATTGTTTGGAAACAACTAAGGAGGTTCGGCCCCTAGGGACCGCCCCTCCTCCTTCCTTGCCGCCCAAGCCACCTAGGCCGAGGGTCTAGGCGGTCGGCAGACCCATAGGTTTGGGCCAACCGGCCTAGGCTCGGCCCGGGGCGGCTACAAAGGGGTTCGGCCATAAGATGGTGGGCCCCTTGGACCGTTTTAACCCTAGAAATCCTAAAATCAATTCAAAATTGACCATCCGCGTTAAAATTGGATTTTAACTGTTTATGTGCAAATTGCATGGTGGTTTGATATAGCCTTAGGATGTGGTTTGATGTGAGTGTTTAATTTTGTGATTTGGTTTACGGCCTGCGAGCTGATAAATTTAATGTAATAATTAATTACGGTTTTATGGCCAGCAAGCCATTTTTTTCTCAACTTGTGAGATTTATTTCATTTAGTATAGTTGTTAGCTAGTGCTAGATAGAATAGATTGTTAGCCAAGATTGAAGAAAAGAAGCCCGAAGCCAAAAGAAGCCACAAAAGATGGAGCATGAGCATTCCACATGACCATGAAAGATGGACCAAGAGATAAAGACGCATGGAGATTTGTTTGCTTTAGGGTTCATAGATATTCCCATTGGCTTGGGAATATCTTAGTCTAGAAAAGGCCATATCCATATCACGTTTTATTTATTTTGTGGTTTTGCATTTTAATGTCTTATTATTTTGTGGTTGGTGTATGGATGATGCATGCAATTAGGATAATAAGATAATTAGACAACTCGGATCTATTATTTGGAGTTGTGCCCAAACTCATAATAGAAAGATCAGTTGATATGGATCAACAAAACAATTAAAATTGAATTTTTAAATCCCTCAAAATTCAAGTATTGTGTTTTGCCTTCTCGTTATTTAAAATACTCATTGTCATCATGATTTATCAAGCTCGTGCATGCCAAAGCAAGGCGACTTGGTTCATAATGATGAAATGCGATGGCACAAGCAAGTAATGTGCAATTGTTTAAATAAGAGGTTGGACACAACTAGGCTATTAATATGATTAAAATCTAGAGGCAATTAATTGGGATTATCCATGTGGATGGATAAATAAGGAGTTATTTGCCCAATTGAACAAGAGTTGCATGGGATGCAAGTGGAATTGTTCCTACCTAAAGTACTCAAATTTTGAGTGACTTGCCAAAGAAAGCTCAAAAGGAGATGAAACATGGATCTTGGCCCACTAGAAAATATAAGGATATTCTCAGCATTAATATCTTTTGGGTTATTAATCCGTAGAAAAAAATAGTGGGAGCTATATTTGATAAACTAGCCATTATTGAATATAGTCAAAAGTTCACAAATACTAAAACTTGCGTATTTTCCTTTTGTAGAATTCCAATTGGCAAACAACTCATCGAGTTCACAACATTCCCTACGATCTGTCCTTGAGAAGGACAAGCTCTCTGGAACCAACTTCCTTGATTGGTACAGAAACTTGAGAATCGTTCTCAAGAAAGAGAAGAAATTGTACGCAATAGAGGAGCAAGTTCCAGCAGGTCAAGAGAACAATACTCATGAAGCCCTAAAGGCGTATCAAAAGTGTTTTGATGACACTAATGATGCGGCCTTCCTTATGCTATGCACCGTGACCTCTGAGCTTCAGAAGCAACACGAGAACATGAATGTTGTCGATATGATCGAACACTTGAAGCAGCTCTTCCAAGAGCAGGCAAGGGTTGATAGGTATGAGGTTTATAAGGCATTGTTCAAATGTCATCTGGATGAAGGAAACCCTGTGGGATCTCACGTACTCCGTATGATCGGGTACTTAGAGAATCTCGCACGTCTAGGGTTTCCGGGAGGCCAAGAGTTGGCCACCAATCTCGTGTTGCAATCGTTGCCTGAGAGTTATGGACAGTTCATTATGAAATATAACATGAACGAGATCGTGAAACCACTGCCAGATTACTCAATATGTTGAGGACAGCTGAACAAAGCATCAACAAGGGCAAGGGGCAAAGCCATTATGATGGTGCAGAAAGGAAAGGGCAAAAGGTTTGCCTCATCCTCCAAGGGCAAAGGCAAGTCAGTTTCCAAGTCCAAGGAACCTGTCCTTAAGCCTGTTGGTGGCATTTCCAAAGGTGTGACTAAAGGTGAGTGTCACGACTGCAGTCAGCCCGGACACTGGAGAAGGAACTGCCCAAAATATCTGGAGGACAAGAGGCTTGGAATAGTGATTCCACCACCACTAGGTATTTTTGTTGTAGATGTCAATTTAACTATCTCTACATCGTGGGTATTGGATACTGGATGTGGATCTCACATTTGTCGAAATGTGCAGGATCTAAAGAGAAGTAGAAGATTGGCTAAAGGGGAGATAGACATGCGTGTTGGGAATGGAGCAAAGGTTGTTGCATTGGCCGTAGGCGTGTGCGAGCTGTCTCTGCCTTCAGGATTAGTTTTAGAATTAAATAATTGCTATTTTGTGCCTGCTATGAGCAGAAACATTATTTCTATTTCATGTTTGGACAAGGAAGGTTTTATTATTTCAATAAAGAACAATTATATTCTATTTATTTTAATAATATTCACTATTGTAGTGCGCAATTATTTAATGGACTATATGTCCTTGATCTAAGCAATCCTGTCTACAACATTAATACTAAGAGGATTGAAATAAATGATTTAAATCATGCTTACTTATGGAACTGTCTTTGATGCCACATAAACGAGAAACGTGTATCTAGACTCCATAAAGATGGATTTCTAGACTCATTTAATTTTGAATCATATGGGACATGTGAGGCTTGTTTGTTGGGAAAAATGACAAAGTACCCTTTCAATAAGAAAGGTGAGAGGACTGGTGAGAAATTGGCGCTCATACATACTGATGTGTGTGGTCCATTTGCCACGCCAGCCAGGGGTGGTTACGTCTACTTCATTACATTTACTGATGATTTCAGTAGATATGGATTTGTATACCTTATGAAGGCCAAATCCGAATCCTTTGAAAGGTTAAAAGAATTCAAAAGTGAAGTAGAGAAGCAACTTGGCAAGAGTATCAAGGCTCTACGATCGGATCGTGGAGGAGAGTACTTAAGCCAAGATTTTGACGACTATCTTAGAGAGTGTGAGATCGTATCCCAACTCACTCCACCCAGAACTCCACAATGGAATGGCGTGTCCGAGAGGAGGAATCGAACACTATTAGATATGGTTCGATCTATGATGTGTCAAACCGATCTTCCATTATCATTTTGGGGCTATGCTCTATTAAGTAAGCTTTCACCATTAAGCGTGTTCCATCTACATCAGTCATGAAGACACCACATGAGATGTGGAATGTGAGGCGTCCCACACTGTCGTTCATGAAGATTGGGGCTGTCATGTCTATGTAAAGTGCTTACAATCAGACAAGCTACGACCAAATTTGGATAAGTGTAAGTTTTTCGGGTACCCTAACGAAACTAAGGGTTACTACTTCTACAATCCAACTGAGAACAAAGTGTTTGTTGCTCGGTCCGGCGTGTTTCTAGAAAGAGATTTTGTCTCTAAAGACAAGTGGGAGGACTGTAGAAATTGAAGAGGTTCAAGAACCATAAAACACTGAACCAACTATGGAACATGAACAGGAACCACAAGAAGTTGTGGAACAGCTTGTTCAAGTAACACAAGAGCGTCGTAGATCTAGTAGAGTGCGCCAGGAACCCGAGAGGTATGGACTTCTCGTGACAGATTCTGGTGACACTATGCTCATAGATGATGAGCCTACTACCTATGAAGAGGCCATGAAAGGTCCAAACTCTCAGAAGTGGCTTGAAGCCATGAGATCCGAGATGGAATCCATGTATAGCAACAAAGTATGGACTTTGGTCGAACCACCCGAAGGGGCACGACCCATAGGGTGCAAGTGGGTCTTCAAGAAGAAGATCGACATGGATGGTAATGTGATTACCTATAAGGGTCGATTGGTGGCTAAAGGATTCAGACACATTCATGGTATTGACTATGATGAAACCTTTTCACCAGTCGCTATGACCAAGTCCATCCGAATCCTACTTGCCATTGCATCATACTACGACTATGAGATTTGGCAGATGGATGTCAAAACAGCATTCCTCTATGGGAATCTCCTCGAGGACGTGTATATAATACAGCCGGAGGGTTTTGAAGATCCAAAGCAAGCCAATAAAGTCTGTAAGCTGCAACGATCCATTTATGGATTGAAGCAAGCTTCTAGCAGCTGGAATCGACGTTTTGATGAAGTGGTCAAAGAGTTTGGCTTCATCAGAAACGAAGATGAGTCTTGTGTCCACAAGAAGGTTAGTGGGAGCTCTGTAGCTTTTCTGGTCTTGTATGTAGATGACATACTACTCATTGGGAACGGCGTTCCCATTCTGCAATCTGTTAAAGATTGGCTAGGAAAGTGTTTCTCAATGAAAGACTTCGGGGAAGCAGCCTATATACTTGGTATAAAGATCTATAGAGATAGATATAAGAGACTGCTAGGCCTAAGTCAAAGTACATATATTGGCAAGGTGTTGAAACGGTTCAAGATGCAAGATTCCAAGAAGGGATTCTTGCCCATGTCACATGGAATTATTCTTTCAAAGAATGATTGTCCTTCCGATGAGATTGATAAGGAACGCATGAGTAGAATTCCATATGCCTCGGCCATGGGATCTATCATGTACGCCATGTTATGTACTAGACCAGATGTGTCATATGCCTTGAGCATGACAAACAGATACCAATCCAATATGAATGAGAGTCACTGGATTTCAGTCAAGAACATCCTAAAGTACTTGAGAAGAACTAAGGATGCTTTCTTGATATTTGGCGAAGAGGAAGAGTTGCGTGTAAGGGGTTACATAGATGCAAGCTTCCAAACCGAAAGAGATGATATCAAATCGCAATCGGGATACGTGTTTTGCCTTAATGGAGCAGCGGTGAGCCGGAAGAGTTCCAAGCAAGAGACGGTGGCTGATTCTACAACAGAGGTTGAGTACATTGCTGCAAATGGCGCAGCAAAGGAAGCTGTTTGGGTCAGAAAATTTGTTTCTGAACTTGGTGTGGTTCCTAGCATTGTGGATCCAGTAGAGTTGTACTGTGACAACACTGGGGAGATCGCGCAGTCAAAGGAGCCACAGTCACTCCAGAAATCCAAACACGTGCTCAGGAAATTCCATCTTATTCGAGATATTATCGATAGAGGAGACGTTCGGATATGCAAGATTCCTACATATGAGAATCTGTCAGATCCGCTTAATAATCCGCTTGTTCAGTGGAAGCATGAAGGGCACACTAGGAGAATTGGCATACGGGTTGCATCAGATTGGATCTAGTGCAAGTGGGAGACTGTTGGAATAGATCCCCTAGAGGCAATCTAGTTTCGTACGAACTTGTTTTTTGGCTAGAACATTCATTGTATTATTTATTGGATATTTAATATAATGAATTCCTAAGATTTATAATTGTGTTGTTTATCTTAAATATCCCTAGTTCAATATAATTATTAATAGGGAAATCATCTATAGACTAGTATGGGGTTGGATTGATATGGAGATATCATGATCCAACACATAGGTGTGCATTAAGGGTAATGGCGCACTAGATTGACCCATATCCGAGAAGGCTACATACACGTTATGTAAGTCACAAGTTCTTCTTGTGGTGCAATGGTATTTTAATCCTTAGACTTGAAGTCGCTAGATATTCTAGTTGTGGATTATTGTGATTTTGGTAGCGTCAAACGCTACACCGTAACTGGGTAGTTATAAAGGCGTGTACCGGATACAATAAGAAGAAAGCTTAGAGATCGTAGTGTACGTAGATAGAATTTTTCCCTCCCACATAACGGGAGCAAATATCCTAGGCCACTCGAGGGATAGTGCTTATAGAATGTCTGGCCAGACTCAAATAAATCAATATAGGATATTGATGTTATTTGCACGAATAAGGCTATTCCCATGGATCGAGAAACTATGGATTGGATATACGAGTGTGACTTGTATGTCTCATGTCCAATCCGGATATAGAGACAAAGGGATGAGACAATTACTTGTACAAGGTTTGTCGGATGACTATTCTATTGGTTGGCTAGAATGGATGTTTTGCTAGAAACCGCTCCATATTAGCAAATAGTTGCTACCAACTAGATAAAACTTATGGGGTCACACGCTATATAGAGTTGAACTAGATTTGGGAATTAATTAATATGATTAATTAATTAGAATGATCACTTTGAAACACCTTGCAAACTTAGTAGGACTAATTTGCAAGGAATGGAATAAACCGAATTCTAGTAGGACTAGAATAGGTCCTTTAGGTAGTTGGCAAGGATTTGTTGGACTATATAAGGGATGCTCCTTCCCTCCTTCCCACACTCACGATCCTTTAGTTCATAACTTGAGTGGGAGAGAACAAAAGGAGAGAGAGCAAGCAAGCAAAGGAGGCCGATCGCCCCCCTTGCCGCCGCCCCCTACCCGTCGGCCAACCAAGTAGGACGCCACCTCCATGTTGCCTCGTGTTGAGTGATTTCTTCTTCCTCTTCCTCTATTCCTAGCTAGCACAAAGGAGAAGGAAAATCTAGATATCACCTCTAGGCGTGGATCAACTGTAGAGAACGTGACACAATTCACGTTACAAGTCATCACATGAGAAACCCTAAGGTGTGTAACTTGATTTCTTCCCTTACCATCGTTATGTCTCTTGTCCGGTGATCCTTGGAGGGTACTGCATGGATAAATTATGTTTTTCCGCTGCGTATCCATGATCAAAACCCTACACTAAGTTCATCTAATTATATCTGTGTATGCAGGTGAATTATTTGAGACTTAGAATAACACTTGTTCTATACTGGTTATTTAACATATTCAAAATTTTGATTATAAAAGTCTATTACAAGACAAATCTAGCCCAGTTTTCTCATGAACTGTTAGCATACTGCTAAACAGATCTTGATGCTAGATTGTCTTGATGTTGTTTGATCTTGTTTGCTGAGTTTAAGCAGGTTTGTTGGGTGTTCCAAAGTCCATAAACAAATCAGATAGCTATCCAAACATAGTTGTTGAAAGAAGCATATCAGGGAAGAGGATTTATAGGGTTTCTGTTCCTAAAATCTCTCAGTTGGTTGCAGACTGTTATTTAAAAGAGATCAGCACTCTGACTTGATGAGAGACACATAAATTAAGACTGGTCTTCGTGAGATTTGAAGTGTACTACAAACAAGAGAGTTTATATCATTCAAATCTTCTGTTTCAAAGGCCATTGACATTGTAGAAGCAAGATCATTCATCAGATCAGAAAAACTCTTCCAGGTTTCATTAGCTTATTCTTTCTGAGTTCTTCTCCTTGTACTAAATTGTATTATTCATTCTACATTTCTGAAACCTCACTAAACTTAGTAGTTTGGTTGTTCAAGTGAACAACAAGAGTTTCTTATTGTTTCAACAGGTTGTAGCCTGTAACTAGATAGGTTGGGAAATACAAGTTGTATAAGTGTAAGGTAGTTCACTTAGGCTTGAGATATAGGGCTAAATCTGGGTGATTAATAAGAAGTTGTGTTTGAATCCTGGAGGGATTAGATCCATCAGGAAGAGACTAGGTCCAATTGTGACTGAACTCGGTAAAATCCTTGTGTCTCTGTTACTTACTTTTGATGTCTTTACATTCAGTTTAAACAGGAAGGTTCAAAGCTTTGGAGCTTTCCAAATCTCAAAGCTTTGAAGCCTCTATATTCTGCAGTTATATCTTTAAATTTCCCAAATATTTTTCAAAGCTTTGAGATATAAACTGTTTGCACTACTTAAGTTTCAGAAGACTGTGTTTTGGCAAAAGTTAGCATACTCTATTCAACCCCCCCCCCCCCCCTTTTAGAGTATTTAGATCATCTATTACACCTACATTACAAACTTGCAGCCTGTCTATTTTTTGCGCCTTTACCAGGGAATGATTATTGGTTTTAGATTGCCATTTTAACAAACTTTATCTTTCTATTTAATTATTTTACGCTCACCTAATCTTGAGGTTTCTATCTTGTATCTGGTAAGACATGGTTACACTCTGCAAGAACTCCGAATCATTCTCTTTTGTGATGTTTCAGGTGATTATTGCTTTGTATGACCCGCTTGCCTCGTGAACCATTGCAACCACCACTAGTGGATCCATATGCACTCTTTTTCGAAAGGGATAGATACTTGAGAAATCAGATTGTGAATATGGTTGAAGCAGCAACATAAGTAGAATGGTTAAGGCTTGAGTTAGAAGTAGAGCACGCTCACCGTGAGCGAACTCAAAAGTAAGTGGAAAAAATTTAACCTCTTGTCGAAGGCTTGAATGCTCGGTTGCACCAACAGACACCTAATGGACCATGACATCCGGCAGTTGCAATAGACATTGCGCAGCAAATGGCGCAAGTTTAGGATGTTCGTGGAGCAGTTATGGTCAGTAACTTTAGGTCGCGAGAGGGCTATTCCGGTACCACCAATTCAGCAGCCGTTTGAGATTACAAGTTCATTAATCAACATGGTACAACGTGACTGTCAATTCAGTTTAAAAGCTACCGAGAATCCGAACACAGACTTGACGAATCTGAATCAGATTTTCAGGACTTCTAATTTTGGCATTGTGGATGAGAACACGGTGAAATGATGTTGGTTCCTTTCTCACATACACAAAAGGCTAAAATTGCTACACCCACTGCCATGCCTTTCTATTACTACAAACGAGAAACTCACCGAAGAGATTTGAGGAAGTATCATCCGCCATCTAAAGTGGTCGAGCTTATGAGTGAAGTTTAGCAGTTTTAGCAGCTCGATTATGACATTTTAGGGGAGAGATGGGAAAATTTTAATCAGATTATCCATTGCGTTCCTACTCATGGAGATTCGTGGTTTAAGCTCTTCCAGTACCTTTATCGTGCTTTAGACAGGGACACTGCAAAGGAATTAGAGGAGTCTCCAATGAAAATTTTATGGGTCTTGGACCCCAAGCATCTAACACAAGTCTTCATAATTTGTCCAAGTGGGAGACCACTCGATCCTTTGCTCGAAGCAATGCCTAATAGTGACTCAGCCTTTATAAATAAATGTCACGATAAGATTTCCTCTAGGCCAGACACCAACAGACACTTATGTAGACTTAGGCCTCGTTTGGGTGCCGGATACAAAGGCTGGATAAGACGTGTTATACCCTCCCCTTCATATACTGTGTTTGGGTGCCGGACACAAAGGCCAGATAAGACGTGTTATCCCTTCCGCTTATGCTGGTGATCACTTTTATGAGTAATTCTTATACCACCTCCAAGTCAGATAAGATACACACGATTTTTCTAAGACAAAAATGCCCTCATCAAATAGCAAAAATTACATGGTATAAATTACCAAAAAAATCCACCATCTCCTTCACCAGACCTCTCTCTCTTCGATATATATCCCTCCCCATTTTGCCACCGTAGGAAACAACCACCGCCACCACCATCACAAATGCTGAGACAACAAGAACCACCACCATCGCCAGTGTAGGCAACAACCACCCCATTACCACCGGTACCCGCCTCCATGTCCCCTCTGCATATCGTCGCTCTCTCCCTCCTCCGGCCCGTCCGACCAGAAACAGAACGGAAACAGCAGCAAAAAATCCGCCAACCCCAGGCCAAGACTCACCAATCACCGCCGACAGGTCACCACCCGCAATCGCTTAATTCGACATAAGGATTAAGAGACGAAGAAACCCCAAATCAGACTAGGGTTCTTCAGGTGGCTTCAATCTGGGTTGTTCTTAGGTTATTCTTGAGTGTCTGAAATAGATGGTGAAGAGAGAGTAATAGAAAGTTGGCGAAGGAGATGGAGGAGAAGGATGAGGCGGCACACAGAGGCGATGAGGGTTTGTTTCTTGAAATAGAGTCGATGAGGGTTTGTGCATATACCCAGATGCATATTTTTGTCAGAGAGAAAGAGGGATGTTATTGGTGGTTGAGCTCAATTTGGGCTCTGGAGGCATTGGTTCTTCTGGATTGAGTTTTGAAACAGAGGCGATGAGGGTTTGTGCAAATGTTCATGTTTCCTTTTTGTGTTTTGTTAATTTTATTAACAATTTTATATGCTAAAATAACATTAACTTCTAAATATAAAGCTAAATTACAATTAACCGATTTATTAAAAGATATAATTTGCTAACTAATTCGTAGTAAATCTAAATATTTCGTAAAGACAATTTCAACTCTCTAATTTTTTATTTTATTTTATTTTATTTTATTTTTGAGAAGAGACTCTAATTTCAAACACGTATTGTTATAGCCATTTGTTATTTAATTACAATATCAATATTACATCACATTACTCCAACAGATGACGACAATCATTTACGTAATTTTTTTGAAGCAAAAGGAGCATTATCCAATTTACAATACAAGTAGTTTCATACACAATTACTGCACTGAGGGTATTATAGTCATTTGGACACATATATTGCTTCTTATCCTGCCTCATATCACGCAGCACACAAATAAAGTACTTCAGCATATCATATCAGGTCTTATCTGCCAGCATACATATCCTACATAATATCCCAGCATAAGCTTATCCACTGTATCTTATCCACTACCCAAACGAGGCCTTAGGATATTGACTTGTGCATGCCCAAAGTCACCCCAAAACATCACCAAAACAAACAAGGAAATGACCAAACTACGCCCAGCCCCGATTTGGTCATATGACCAACTCCACACACACCCCCCCCCCCCCCTCCCCGCGTACGACCAGCAGTGAGTTTCATGTTGTTGCTTTTGTTCCTTCGTCCTACTCCTTGCTTCGTCGCCTCGCCTGATTTGCTAGGTTTGAGTTATTCAACAAAAATATTGTATTAAGAAGTGTTCACAATATAAACAAAGTGATTTCATTGAACGAATCATGAGAATCCTACTCCAAAACCAATCCAAACAGTACTAACCAAGAGCTCGTCTACATCGACGTCTAGAGAGAAGTGGGCCATTTTCAATAGTGTGTTATAGGACGTTTTTGTCTGAATGGGGTAGGGTAATTGAACTCGTGACGTGAAGAACTGGCCTCGGAATGCCCCATCACTTGTCTGAGGGTCAAGTACTTATCATACATTCGTAGACACGGAGAAATAAGGAAAAATGGGCTCAACTCTCAAACATGTAAGGGAAAACACGATTGTTTGGTGGGATGACTTCTAGCTGGATATTATATAGCTCAGTCAAGTGTGAACAAATTCGCAAGTGGGTTGCGGAAAACACAAAAAAAATAATAAGATGTGTCAAGTCTTGTTCGAATGATTAGTTTACTTTATACCAGATCACCAAATTAAATGACAACCATGTTCATCCCTATGAGATGGAAGATACAAATCAATAAGAAACCTTCAAAAGCCGGTGGTTGCTGATTCATCTGCATTTCTGCGATCCAATGGCGAAAACAAGAGATGGTGGTGGTGGCAATGTTGGGGTGTTGATAAGTTCCACCGTCTCTTTCGTTTTCCTCATCTTGATGGCGGTCAAGTTCTTCAAGTCAACCCCAGAAGATTGTGAACTGCTCCTCCAATCAAAAATTGTTTCTGTGATGATCTGTTTGGCCATAGTTTCAACCGTATTTTGTTGTTGTGGAGCTTTCTGTCCGCTGTTGCTTTGTGTGGTGTGTCTTCTTTCTGCAGCCTCCTTCATCATGTTTCTTTGTTTCATTTTTATCAACCAAAGTTTGGTCCATAAAGGTGGTGGCGAGGTTTTGCCTGGAATAGCCTACAAGGAGTATCGGTTGACATCGTACGGGCATAAGTTGCAAGAAAAGGTAAGTAATCCGAAGAAGTGGAGACAGATCGATAGGTGCTTGCATAAGAATAATGTCTGCAAGAAGATGATGAGTCGCAAGTGGACCAACTTGACTTTACAAGAGTTTCATTCCAAGCGCTTATCTTCTATTGAGGTATCGGTTTATCCTACTCTCCCAGTCTAATAATTTTGGATTAACTTTTTCCAAAATTTTAGACCACACTTGTGTCGCAGGATCAAATTTATTCTTTAGAAAATAGTTACTCCCTTTGTCGCTTCTTATGAGTTCTCTCCTAAAATGACCGTTCCTTAAAATTACATAGTTTTTATAGTACTTTCCACTGTACCTTTTTTTAGATTTTTTACTTTTTCATTTCCTAGCAAAAGTACAGCATGAGACAAAAAACAATGTTGTAAATTCAATAAGTCAAAAGTATCCCCTTAACTAGTTAGAGTTTCGAAGCATTTTACATATTACTGCAGTCAAATTTTAAGGCATCCGATTTAAACAAACATTTTTAAGTGCTCAACATGTTTGTTTACTTGTACAGTCCGGCTGCTGCAGTCAACTTTTAAGGCTTTGAACCTTAACACACTCCACTCTCTCTGAATGAATTTCCCTTGTCACTAATGATGAGTCAAACCCCCCCTACAAGTTTAAGTGACTAACATGATTGTTTACTTGTACAGTCCGGTTGCTGCAAGCCATCAAACGATTGTAACCTCTTTTACGTTAGCCCAACCAACTGGACTAAGATCGCCACAAATTCATCAAACTACACAAACCAAGACTGTAACACTTGGGACAACGACCCGAAGATCCTTTGTTTTAGCTGCAATTCATGCAAAGCCGGAGTTATTGACAAATACAAGCGCCACTGGTTCACTGGAGTATGGAATTCCATCAAATGACACAACAGTACAGACTACAGAGACACTGCTTCATTTTGGAACTTGCTATTGTGAATGTATTTGGCAAACCCGTTTTTAAACAAGCGCAGCCCGCCCAACCCTCCCGTTTGACAGGCCTAGTATTTGCTATTTACATATGTTTTGCACTTGCTCTTCAGTAAATATATTGAAAGTTCGGTTCATTTCATTGTTTCTAATACTATTTTTTACGAGATGCGTGCAACGACCACAATCCACCAAACATCAATGATAACAACAATTTCAAACTTACGAACGTGTATGTAATCATTACTAGTTTCCTTATCCATATAGAACATGCAAATGGAATCCAACACTGGGTGACTCATCGTTATAATCTTTACAAAACCAGTTTTTTTTCTCAATATGGGAGATTACATATTTGAGAAGGCACACAATCTGGGCTTCAGTCGGTCTTGCTTTCATCTATAACTCCAATTGGCTTTGGCACAGGCTCTGATAATGGTTGTGTGTCTCCCTGCAAACAATTAGCAATGGGTCATTTGTAGAGTATAAAATACCAAGATATAGTGAAGCATGTTATTGCTGCATTATTTCATCATCTCAAGGTTTTATAACACTATCCCAACACGACCTGCTTTTTATCAGGGTTGAACCTAAATGGATGACAGTGCCGGAACTACAAAGTAAACTCATTCAATATGCTAGAGAAATCGTTAGCCCCGAGATGACAATGGTGAATTGGAGATTATCCAAGATTAGAGATCAACCACGCAAGTGTAGCACAAAGCTGATGATGTAGAATCGTAGATGATTCAACAGAAAAGTAGTCAGTCATTTAAGCCCTCCCAAAATTAGAACAGATATTATATAGTTAGAGCACACTTGAGCTTGTTAATTACATTATTTCAACAAAAACATCAGCTGTGAGGGAGCGGACAACAGTAGAATGAAGGAAAGCAGGAATGGAAAGAGCACATAATGATTAATGAAGAGCTGCATCCCGAATTATTTTTCTGCAAGAATCCTCTCTATTCAACTGCTAAGGAGAGCAGAAAAGGATCAACCCATTTGGCCGTTTTACCCGATCAGGGCAATACACAACATCGGCCTATAATTTTCTCAGCAACGAAGACGTGTCTTCCACCACCCAGCTGGCTTAATTGTTTAAATGCCCCTGAAAAATGAAAATATGGAAATGTGTGAATGGTTTCCTTCCTACCAGGAAGGTCCTGAGTTGCCTGCAGTTAAATGCGGGTCTCTGTCCCCTCTATGAAAAGGAGGCTGAAACAGATGACCATCTTTTTCTCGCATGCGAAGCCTCCACTCCTCTATGGGAACTTTTGGGTGTTACGATTCCTTCAGGGGCAAACTTTATTGGCTGGCTTTATCGAAAGCTCATTTGCAATAACAGTGTTGAGACAATCAACACCATCCATACCATGTGGGCAATTTGGAGGGAATGATGCGAAGCAGTCTTCCAAAACAGGAGTTTTTCTGTCACTGCTACAACACGCATCATGGACATTAAGAGAAGCTTGTTTAATATTTGGAAGTTGACATGAATAAGGTTATGGGGGTGGAAAATAACAAAGAGGACATGGTCATTATAAAAAGGCGAAGATTGCCAGGGCGAAATCATGCTGCATAGATTGCAGGGAAAGGTGAAGGTAACCCCAAGAGAGAACAATGAAGTTGCTAATGCAAATGACCAACCTGGGGCTGCAGCATGATGACGATCATAAGATTCAAGTTGTTATTCCAACTGTGAGGGTTCTTGTTAGAAATGATAGCATGGGGACTGGCAGTTTGATGTAATACGTAGGGGTTTCTTCTGGTGTTGTCATAGTTTATTTTCCGATGGAGCTAACTAAGAAATCATGCGTATTAATGTAGATGGCTCTTGGAATGACAAGTATTTTACGGCTGGAGTGGGTCTCCATATCCGCTCTAGGGACGGCAATGATTGGATCATCGGGGAAAGTGTTTAATACTTCAAGCCCTCTTCAAGCAGAACTTGCAGCCTTTGAACATGGGTTAAATTCTGCTTTACATTATAAGTTGCATAAAATTAATATTGTTACCGATTGTATTTTTAGTATCTCTATTCTGAGGGGCATGAGTAGCCTGTTGTACCAGGATGAACCCCATTGTCAGGAGACTTCCCTTCAATTCGAATTTTGCAGTATCACTGAAGATGCTCGTTTGGTAGTCTGTAAGGCCCACAAAGCCGCTAAAAATGCTGTTGCTACTAAACTTCCTACCTAGCTGTTTATGTGTTGCCGTGTTTTTTTTTTTTTTTTTGGAGAAAATGTTGTCGTGGTTGGTTGTGGTTGTTTGTGTAGTAGTTGGTAGTTGCCTGTTGTTGGTAGTTTCTTGTGTCGGGCCTTTCTTCTCGCTCGTTTGGTTCGTATGGTTGTTGATTGTCCCTTGTACTCTTGTTAGTTTTTTTGGCATGGAAAGTTGACTTATCAACCAAAAAAACACATCACCCACTCCAAACAGTTGACTGCAAGAGTACAGCCAGAGCTGATTGTACGAGTGCAAGATGTATGTCAAACAACTGGAAGGTAACAAAAGGTATGTTTTCCGACCATAGAGAATCAGGCTCACGACTGGGGTCCTCATTTGAACAAGGGTAGATTTCTAGTAGCTAATATCATGAAGTAGGAAAGTACTATCATCCAAATGTTTCATAATCTAATTTGTAGGCTTAGCTCAAAATAACCAACTACCTGACTTTATTAATAACAACAACTAATCTGATAAAGATGTCATACATGTGTGCATTAGACTTGGCCAGTTGGGCTTAAACATGGCCAAGTGCTGTTGCATAATTAGAAGCTATCTACCATAGGAAAGTTAAAAACCTGTTGCATTACTAGAAGTAATTTGTCACAGGAAAATGAAACAAAGATAACTAAGTTCTAAATTATCTTGACATAGAAATAACAATATACTGTAAGAGTGAAGGAGTATACGTTGTAAGTCAAACATACAACTCGACTCACGGTAACAGAAAGGCTGTTTACACTAGATTAACTTCGACAGCAAACAAAATACTTTCTCTGACTTCTCAAAAATTACACAGTTCAAAGTAGAACACTGGAAAACTAATGACTCATAATCGTATGCAGTTATTGAATAATTGGTGTTTTTTTGCTACATTTTAGGGCTAAGAAGGGTGTTCAGTTCCCAATTTATGTATCTTAAGATCTTATGTGATTGTAGGTAATTTATGTTGATATTGTGATGCAGGGAACAATAATGGCAATTGGGCACAATGTTCGGGTCCCCGCCCGCACTCAATCGGGTACAAGAAGGTATGGGGTGAATTGGGTATCGGATTTTTTCGTGTTAACCACAGGTACCAAACCATAGTTGTCAAAGCTTGATACATATGGTGTATCGATAGTAGAATTTTTGTATTGTGTATCGTATCGCGTATCGGAACGGTACGCACACCGTTCTTAAAACAACTTGAAAAAATATATACTGGCCCTTATAGTGAAGAGTTTACTGGTTGCATCTGGCATTTACTTTCTTATACAGTATGTCTTAAATACATATAGAGGTTGATCAGGTAGTCTAACCAGCACGTATGGACATCTTTTGTATGCAGCTAGATTATAGAGTCCCTTTATAAGGGGTTGTTAATATATTATAGACTTTTTTTAGGGAAAAAAAGTCAATAATATATTAACAACCCCTTATATATTATAGACTCATGTCCAATAATGAATCAGATTCACATTACATCAGTGAGAGTAATAGTTAATTAGAAGAATTGAGAGGATTGTCAGTTATATGTAGGGTATATATGTGGCATCGTTTTACTAACTCAATATCCTTGCTTATGTGTGGCAAAAGCACATGGAACATAAAACTGGAATACTAAAGCGAGGGATCTCTAATCAGTGCCACTACGAACACAACCGTATTCCACTAGAGTCAAGTAAATATAACAATTTGTCTTCTATCTGGTATTGTCTTCTTCAGTCTTTCTCTTCCGAAGGCTAGATCAATTATCAAGAATTCAAGACAATTGAGTTTTTTGACAAGCAAGACTGAGGCAAACCTGGAGAAGTAGGACCATCTAACAAAATATTCATAGAATCCATGTAATACGAAGTTCTATATCAATTGGTTCAAACAAACCTAGCCCAGTTTCAGTTCTCAAACGTATCGTGCGATACGCGATACATATCGTATCGGATGTGTATCACTCGATACACTTTGATACACTTTCATTAGCGATACAACGAACGATACGTAACGCTGACGACATGTATCTTATCGTATCGTACTATATGTATCGAATATCGCTCGATACTGATAACAGAGTACCCAACTCAAACAATTTAACAATTCTGATAGATTTTTCCCTTCAGTCATTGTTCTTATCTCTCTAGAATGGGAGAAGAACACAGCCACATGGCTCGTCTCTCTCGAAAATGGACCTCGATACGCTAAGTTGAATTGAATGTTAAACCGCAATGGCACTCAAATTCTAGCTTGGCTGACAGAGGAAACCACTTCAGCAATATAGTTTACTAAAGCAATAACAAAAATGAGCAAGAATCAATTGTGGTGGTGTTGTCATGTGTATCATAGGACATTGGATGCACCAAGAAGTGGTAAGGTTCAGATCGACTGTGGTAGACAAGAAGAAGAGGAAACTACACCTGGGTAGAAACTATATCACAAGCCTAAGTTAATTAAACCTAAGTGAACAAATGGCCTTCCACTAACACAACGGAGGAGTTTGATCAATGTACCCAGGTTAAATGTTTAAAGAGCTTGTTATTATTTATATATTGGGGCATAATTGTCACTTTTTGTTGACAGGTATAGCTGGATAAGTGGACAGGTAAAGATAAAACTGCTAACTTATTTTTACAAATGAACGTCAGAAAACTACAGCAAACAAAATAGTTTGCTGTATTTTCAATTAAAGCACTTCAAAAATTGTGGTAGATAAAATATTGAACTTCACAAGAATACTACGGCAAATGATTTTTTTTATATTATTTTTTTCGATTGCCAGAAAAGTTTAGTTTGGATGAAGAATTGCAGAAACGATGGGATCTGAAATTAAAGGATTTGGTAAGTCAGGTCTAATCTTTCCTTGTTCGGAAACTCAAAGAAATGATTTGCCATTTTGTTTGGGCTTTTGATTTGAGGAAATTGTTTGGGCTTGGGTGTTAATAATGTATACTTTTCGGCTCATAAATAATTCTCAATAAATTTTCTCTGAGAACACCCTGCGATTCACCTGTTCTGAGACCTACCTTCGTGACGCGTTGTCAACGCCATCATTCACTGTCCTGCTGCCTGCCACAAACCTCAACTCCGACTCCCGATTTCTAACCACTACAGAAACGATATCCACACGGAAACTGCTATTGAAAGGACATAAGTCAATTTCTAGACCTCGCATTGACAGGAACTTGAGAGCGCAGCCTTGGGCGGAGAAAATTACCATTGTGGTAGTGGTTGAGGTGCTGCGGCACTGCAGCTATGGTGGTGAGGGGCTGATGACGGTAGTTGGGTGTGGTCGTTCGGCTATGAGTCCCGGTAACGAACAAAGGTTTTGAGGCAGCGGTGTTAGCAGAGTGGCGAGGGCATTAAAATTAGTGTGATGTGCTAGTCGTGGAAGCGGTGGCGGTCGTGGTGGTAGGTGGCCTGTCAGAGTGGTGGTTCTGTGACATCACAACTGTACTGAATTGGTTGCAGCGGCAATTATTCAAAGGGGGCTGCCACTGCCGTAGCACCTACCGTTTCAGCCATGGATAGGGGGCTGCCACGCCGGTGGCTGAAGTCATGGAGGGGCCATGGCTGAAACGGTAGTGCTACAGCAGTGGCTTAAGCCATGACGACAGCAACGGCGTGGCGCTTACAACAGTAGCCAGCTATGGTGGTTATGTGAGTTGATGAGTCAGTGGAATTTCGAAATAACACAAACTGTGGTGTCATTACAAATTGGAATTTAGAGATTTCAAATTCTGGTTTTCAATGTCATGGAATTTTGCAAATCCCTACTTTGGATTATCCAAACACATCATCTAGAATGCATAAATCTTAAACCCCAAGTTTTTATAACTCATTCAAACGCACCTAAGAGAGTATCTTCTTGGATAAGGTTAATGAGTGAAATTATGATCTAGTGTTGCCGGAAAAAAGTCGCCTCTATAAGCCGAAGTAACTAGTAACCTCGCTGCAACCTGCCAAATTAACATCATGTAAACCTAGAGATGCATTGCTTTCACTACACATGATGCTGATCAAATCACTCTTCCTTATAATCCACAAGGTGTTTCAAAAACCATGCTACCTCGACATGCCATTTCACCCAGGACATCAGAAAAAACTTCAGGCGATACCTTGTGCATCAAACAAACTACATACTTATACCAAACGCTACATTTTTATTCCGCGTCCACATCTTCATCCAATAAACCACCCTCTTTTGTTTGTCACGTGCCTTTATCACAAATTAGCGAGTACCTAAAACAGTCTTGTGCTTCCGCATCATCTCCTTAAGAAATCCATCATTAACATTTTTAAACCTGTGACGCCATATGATTGTTTATAATAATCGCTCTATATTCGATATGCATGTAAAAACAGCTCTACATTAACTACTAAAGCATACTGCGTATCATATATCTTGTCAGACTACACTACAATAGTCTCACTCAAATAGCGGCATGACTTCTGAGAATAAGATACCAATAATTTACCTGCATCTACTTGCCAAATAAAAGATCCGATTCTCTTCTACTGAGCCGACATTTCTTAAGTTCTAATAAGCGGTTATTTAATCAACCAAACAACACCTTCACCCTTCCTTGTCGCTGAGAGAGCGAGCGAGCGGTGACATACCCAGCCCGCATGCTTCCAGCCTTCCATAGTAGTCCCGTCTAACCCAACATTGTAATTTTCTCTCCATGGGTACCTTCAAGCAATTTAATCTTCTGAAAAATGTAAACATCACTTGCTATCCTACAAGGGCTGCCAAACTAATGTTACTTATAACGGTTTATGAGTAGGAGTACAGTAATAAATAACCTTGTGGTTCAGGGTGTCCAAAGATCCATAGTTATTAGTAAGTTTAACCAGGCGCTTCTAGAGAAGTGTCGGAGCTATAAAACAGAAATTGTGCAGTCATATGTCATGGGGACTAGGCTTGGGAACATACAAGTAAGTTGGTGTTTTCTGACGTGTCCTGAAGATGTATGGTTGTGGTCTTTTCAAGTGTCTGGTCAGTTAAGAATAATTTATTGACAACATTTTAGGTGTAAAATTGGGTGTGAACATAGAATTTCCTTCAAACATGATAAGTAACTTACAAAAACCCCATATAGGATGGCGCTAAAAGCACGGGAACTTCAAATCAGGAACTCTGACAGTGCCCAAATTAGAAAGAAAAAACAATTTTGATTTTATGTGTTTGTAGAGGCATCTAAGAGTTACCAAACCAGTAAATGAACTACTTCCAACCAATTGCAATTTTCTAGGGTCTGAGAGAAGTGAGGTAGCCTAGTCTATACAATAGATGTGATCCTGCGGATGTCCATCGACTGCCATCTTCCAGTCGACTTCATCAACATGGATTTTGTTAGTTTCTATAATATGAGAGTCGGCACTCGCACTACATCATGAGTTTCTATTATTGGTTTGTGTTCACCGCTTTCCAGGACTGACAAACGGCAATTCGGTATTGTAGGCCCGTTTGATTTAGCTTGTGATGTATTTGTTAAAGAAGACTCTATATCTGTATTCATCTCTTTATTCATTGCCAAGCAGTCTGATCTTCTCAATTTCGAGCATTTATTGGGTTGCTCACCAACAGCCTCATTCTTGGATGGCTTGGCCAGGCGTTTGACGTTGGATGGATCAAGCGTATCAATGTGTTTGGCCTTCACCTCCCTAGGTAGTAGTGTGGATGGAGGTAGCAAACACCTTTGGGAATTTGGTGTCCTGCTTTCATCAGTTGATATTTGCATAAGATGTTGCTGGAATCTGAGTGCCCTGTCGTTTCTTATAGTTTTTTTGGACTCTATGAAGACTGGGTTGGAGTTAGCAGCTCTGAACATAAATAGGAATTGCTTTGTTCAGAAAAATGTTCAAACTGCCTCTACAATGAAAATGAAGTTCCCAAAACCATCCCGCACCTTGTCCCAGATTTACAAGAATGAAATGCTTGAACTTGCTTGAGAGAATTCTAAACATTGAGACGTTGTAAAGCCGTTAGAAGAACCTGCTTGGGCAATAACCATCCACTACAACCCATCTTCCTCTCTCTGCCCAAATTACGGCTTGCCTTCTCTCAGTTTGACCTCAAGTCTTCCACGACCACCATTAGTACCGGTGGAGGGACAGAAACAAGGAAAACAAGAGAAAGCAATGGACTTTATTTGCGACATAGATGAGCACGCATCCTATCTGAACCAGTGTCCGTCGCCCAGCTTTCTTCTCTTTATGGTGGACAACGAGCATCTCTCAATTTGGGTCTAAGCTTATATTCACTAAGCTCTGAATTATTTGTAAATCATTTAACCCGGAAAAGGTTCGTTTTGAAGGATTGTCTGGAAGATATATAACGACTCAGAGCAATTGCCTGTATCATTTTGGATCATCAAGCATAACCTAAATGGTTAACTATGTAAACCCATAGTGCAATAGTAGAAATGGTAAACATGAACACCTAAAAACACCAAACAATAAAGCACAAGCACAACACGTCAAGAAACTTATACAATAAGGGAAAAGAAACACGGAAACTCGCATTGATATATCGTAATTTCTACTGTGAAAATTTCACCTGATCGAAACCCAAAAGTACAAACATCGTCGGAAAATGTGAGGCTTTGAAACCTTAAAACAATAACATTTCCCTTCCTCCATAAAAGCCAAATAACCAGCATATGACAAAACTGGTAAACTTTTCACAGATAGTTCTATTCAGGTACTAATTTCATCTTTATGATTCAGTAATTGTTTGAGATTATCTTAACCTTCGACTTCACATCGTGCGTATAGAGTTTAGCCTGAACCTTCAATTATTGAAGATCGATAAATTAACCTTTCTTTTAAAACAGTACCTACTGGGAAAACATTAGTATTACTCTCTCGATCTATTTATCCGTGTACAGCACTTCTTTCCTTCACTAGTCTTCCTGTTTACTTAATCATTCTCCTCATAGGGGAAACATAGCTTAATCCTTCCTCATTAAATTCACCAGCTGTACCACAATGGTTATATATCTCTTATCGATATAAACGCACACAGAAATTTGCCCTAATCAACATATATGTATGAGATACATTCACATACGAAATTTAATTGAGCATCAAATACTTACCCCATCAACACTCTTGTTTGCAGCAGGCTTGTAGGGACATGCGGGAGGTGCCCTCGCTGGCTTGCGATACTCCCAACCTAACAGCCCATAAACTTTTGCCTGAAGAAAGTCACAGAAAATGGAATACAGATCATTGAAAATACCCCTTAAAAATCCACATAAATAACCATTGAAGGTAAATCGCAAATCCTTGAAAACAATGACCAGATCATAACTACTACTAAGTCCCAAAAAACAAGAAACAAAAACACAATTGAACTAGATCGTGACTAGTGGGTTAAATTGAAGACTTTGAAGGAACCAACCAAGTAGATAGAGAAAAAGGCCGTCGCTCTTACCATGATGAAATCAATCAGTAGAGGAAGTATGTTGAGAATCGGGACGAGGAAGAGCGGTACGAGACACATCAAACAAACCTGCCCATAGATAATCAACTTCAAAGTTTCATGAGTATTCGGAAACCTAGAAGAGCAAATCACAATCCCAATACAGAAAGGAGAGATTCTGGTGACTGCGAATTACCATCGTGAAGAGGTTGAATCGTTTGCTTCGATCTCTTGCTGTTGCAGTTACGTATAGACGGAAACTAATCGTGTTTTGTTTGTCTGTGATTGTATCGACTCGAGAGGATGAAAGACAATAAACTGGCATATGAACCACGCCACGAATTCTACCCTGGGTTGACTTTTCCAAAGCGTAAGTTCAGACCGAACTGAGCAAAAACGAACCGAAACACGAAAACCGAACCAAACCTAACCGACCCGCTTAAGCCAACTTAAACCGAAACGATATGCATGAAAAATTATGTCCCCAAAGCACCTGTGAGAGAGGAACGTCATATTTCATGGTGATTGCCAGAATGCATTAGCCCTGGGAACCAACCTTGGTGTGTAGTGGGAGACTTCAACGATTTCCCGTCTAATTTGGACAAGGAAGGGTGTCGTTCAGTACCCCTTCAGGCAGATAGAGGGTTTTCTAAGTGTGATCCAACGTCTTCAGCTCAGGAATATGGGCTTATCGGGATCTCGCTTTATTTGGCGAAACAACCAGGAGGGAAGAGAAACAATCAGAGAAAGGCTAGATAGATTTCTAGCAAATGACCTATGGACTGATTCTTTTGGCTGGGCAAATGTTCAGCATCTGATAACAGAAGTTTCAGAAAAATAATCCGATCGAGATTTCATGGGAATTCGGTTATCTTGTGCGACAAAAAAGAAGAAAGGGTTTCAATTCGAGGCAATGTGGCTGCAGCATGAGGGTTGCAAAGAGATGATTAGAGAGCGTTGGTCAAGCTTGACTGTCCGATCGAGATTTCATGATTGCAGTTACGTAGAGACTGAAACTAAACGTGATTTGTTCGTATGTGATTGTACCGAACGATGAAAGACAAGAAATTGGCACATGAACCACGCCATGAATTTTTTTTTTTTTTTTGGTTCTACCCTGGTGTAGATGGTGCATTCCAGACATACAAATCATAGCCACGTGGCAGCCATCCAGCACACCTGACTGTGCTCCATACGTGCCCAATCACTGCTCATACTTATCCGCGACAGGGTCACCCGCGATGCTCACCACACGGGACCTGTAGGGACTTAGTGCTTTGGAGGCTATGGTAAGATCCATCGCGCGCGAACGACAACCAAGTTCGCGCGCGACCCCTTGTAACTGACTTTGAGAGACTTAATGACCACGTCCTATAAACCCACTCGATCTCATAACAATCTCCGGTATCTGCAGACAGGTGCGTAACATTCCCTATATATACGGTCGAACTTGCCGTTACGAGGGCTATCATTAAGCCGCCATTTGTGGTGCATTAACTCCCCCCCTACAACGGTCACTTGCCCACTGTATATAGGAATGTTAGCCCTCCATGGCAACGGTTCTGCTTTTCTAAGCTCTCTTGCCGTCATTAAGCTGTCTCTCTCTCAGATAGTTGCCATTGCTTACTCTCTCCCTAGTCACACCCTACACTTCTTTGTGTTCTAACCTAATCTCCTACTTGAGCTGTACACTTGGATCTCTCCAAGGGATTTCCTTGTACACAATTTGGTGAACCCGGCGTGAACCCATCCACCTTCAAAGTTTCAACCACTGAACTCAGTAGTCATGTCTCTTGAGGGTAACCTTCGTGATGGTGAACAATCTCCTTTGGGAGAGGAAACTCAAAGAGAGGAGACACCCAATACCAACACCAACACCCAGAAAAGCTACTGTGAGCAATCCCTCTCTGGAGGCGCTACAGGCCAAGGCCATGTAAGCTCAGTCCGTCCAGATCGCCCAGATCATGGCGATCCTGGGAGGGTTTGTTCAGAACGTTGCTCAGGGGGCTTTAGCCCCACCATCAGCAGCTCAGCTGCCTCCACCATGGGTAACCACCACCTCTATAGTGCACACACCCGTCCCACCAAACCCACAATATTCTCTCCCCAATGGTCCTACACCCGAGGCACCGAGGCTCCAATCAGGCTCGTCCCTGATATCTGCTGGGAATCCCCCTCCATACCCCGCGTTGCCTTCACACTCAAATGGAGACCAAGAGAGTTATGCACTCCCACCTCTGCCTTCCTATGATCCAAACATGCCCTACATTTAGGGTTCTGCCGCGGCACCATCGCCAACACTTGGGGAAAGTACGCCTACCAACGTCGCGGCCCTGGAACAACGTTTAGACAGCATCATCGCAAAATCAGAAGTGCAGATACCGTCATCCCAAAAGTTGACAGTGCACCTCCGCGGGACATATATTTGATGCCCAATCCCGCCGGATACAAGGCGGCCAAGTGGGAAAAGTTTCACGAGGTCAGCGGAAACGCGCATGAACACGTGATGAGATTTGTCGATCTGATAGGCCTGCATGGAGTCGATACTAGGCTGCGTATGCGTGAATTCCCCAAATCTCTAGGTACTGTCGCGTATAAATGGTACAGGACTCTTGAGCAAGTTCTGTAAAGACATGGGAGGACATGGTGAAGAAATTCTACACCAAATTCTTCCAAGTTGAGGAGAAAGTTACCACTATTCATCTCTCTCGCATGTACCAGAAACATGATGAAGAGGGAGTCGCTTTCATCAAGAAGTTCAGAGCCAGGTCCTTGGAATGCATCGATGAAGTTTCAGAAGGCCGCCTGGTGGAAACAATCCTACAAGGCATGCGCGACGAGTACAAAGGTATGTTAATGAATTTGAATATGCATACCTTTTCAAAATTGATTGACTGCAGGAACATCGAGCCATTGGTGGAAAAGATGAAGAAAAAGACATGTTAATGATCGTGCGCCAGCAAGCTCTGGGTTTAAGATCGGGAGATTCAGCCACAAGCGTGGACGGGATGTCGAGGTGAACGCGGCGACTTCCCCCCATAAGCAACAGCGACTCGCGC
This sequence comes from Linanthus parryae, assembly GCA_023055425.1. Classification (NCBI taxonomy): domain Eukaryota; kingdom Viridiplantae; phylum Streptophyta; class Magnoliopsida; order Ericales; family Polemoniaceae; genus Linanthus; species Linanthus parryae. The sequence continues at coordinate 91,960,114 of JALGPY010000005.1, read as the reverse complement.
CTAGGGAGGCACTACCTTTGCCTTGTTCGATCGAAGACGCAATAGACCTTTGTAAAAGGAGGCAGAAAGATGGAATTCTACCAGCACTGGAGCACAAAACCTCTGGAGATCAACTGGAAGATCCAAGGTGGTGCGAGTGCCATGGGCAGGTCATGCACCCAACGAAGGAGTGCAAAACGCTCACATGGCTGGTGGATAGAAAAATAAAGGAGGGACAGTTGGTTGTCGATGAACCGGCCAAGGATGTACGCAATAACCCTTTGTCGTCTCATGCGCGACAAGAGCCCAAAGGAAAAGAGATAACCATGATTTCGATCATGGACCTTGAAGAGGTCGCGGATGCAGAGATCCCAGTGGTTGCCGAAATATGCGAGGAGGGAGATTATGGCGTGGACAAAGAATATTCACGCGGTGAGCGGATTACAAATTCCAACAAGTTTGAGAAATTCTTTGATGACATGAATTTCTCAAGCAAGTGCAGGCATGAGATGATAAAGGCCATATTAAGGGTGACAGAGGACTACGAAGAGGAACTCGTCACCTCGAACAGCAAAGTCATCAGGGCCGCGCGATCAAATGGCTTAGTCATGAGGTTCGATGAGTCGGACAAGAGGGAAGACGCGAATCACCAGAGGCCGCTGTATGTGACGGTTGTCATCAATGACGTCGAGTTCAAGAGAACTTTCGTCGACGGAGGAGCTGCAGTAAACGTGATTCCACTCAGCACTCTAAAGTTGGCTGGAATCCCACAAAGCAAGATTTTTAAGAAGCCATCACCATTTATGGGCTTCGGAAGCGACTCCAGAATGACTGTGGGATGGATTCTCCTGGGAATCCATATTGGACAGATTAAGTGTTCTGCTAAGTTCCATGTCATTGACGCCAACACCAATTATCATATGCTCATTGGTCGAGCATGGATCCACCGCTTCGACGATGTGCCTTCAACGGCTCATCAAGTGATGAAGGACTTCTGGAGAGACAGATGATTGCCATACCCGCTTCTGTGAAACCTTTTAACTTAGAAGGGGCGCACTTGTCTGAAGCACTGTGATTTACGGAGATGGAAGACGAAGCTACTCTATCTCCATTTCAGCCGACTCCTTTACCCAGATGGGAGGACATCAAAGACCAGTCACCAGGTGGGGTGATGGTGATGCGAGAAGCGCCGAAGGATAAGCATCCCGTGCGGGAGGAAGCTCCCAAAGTAACTTACAACAAGAAGAACATCTACACCCTAAAAAGGGTTGTCGAGCATAACAACGAAGGCAAGCATGTAGGCTGCTTCTATTCCAATGGAAAGAAGTGTTATCGCATCTGAAGGTGCATGGGGTCATCTTCGACCCGTCCCATTGAAGGTGACTCTAAAAAAATTTGCGAGCTGACAGAAGCTCCAGACGAAGATAAGGGGAAGACACTGTTAGAGGGATTGAAGAAGGCCCCTTAATGCATGGAGGACCGCCCAAAACCTCAGAAAAAAGATTTGAAAGAAGTATTCCTGAGCCCAACTGAGGAAAAGAAGAGGTCAGTCTTCTTGAGTGCGGATCTTAGCAATGAGGAGGAGCGATAATTGCTTGAATTGCTGAAGGAATACAGGGATGTTTTTGCGTGGGACTACGACATTCCAGGGCTAGACCAGGCGATTACCATGCACAGACTGGATGTAATTCCAGGGTCGAGGCCAATAAAGCAAAGCGCGAGAAATTTTTGTCCAGAGATCAACGTCAAGATAAAGGAGGAAATAGTAAAGTTGCTGAATGCCAAGTTCATCTAGCCTAACCACCATCCCACATGGCTTGCCAACATTGTGCATTTTCTGAAAAAGAATGGAAGCCTTCGCGTTTGTGTGGACTTTAGGGATCTGAACAAGTTCTGCCCAAAGGACAATTTTTCGTTTCCAAACATAAATCTCTTGATCGACTCTACTGCAGGTCCTGAAATGTTCAGCTTTATGGACGGATTTAGCGGCTATAATCAGATCAAAATGGACCCAGTAGATGCGAAGAAGACGACGTTCATCACACCCGTAGGGGTCTTCAACTACACGGTTATGCCTTTTGGTTTGAGGAATGCAGGAGCTACTTATCAACGCGCGATGATGGCGCTATTTCATGATATTATGCATCAGGAGGCTGAGTTCTTTGTGGATGACTTGGTGGTCAAGTCAAGGCGGAAGAAGGATCTTTGGAAAGATTTAAGGAAAGTCTTTGAAAGGTGTCGAGCCTTCCAACTCAAGATGAACCCCATGAAGTGTGCATTCGGGGTAACTTCAGGAAAATTCTTGGGCTGTGTAATTCACCGACACGGAATCGAGCCCGATCCCGCGAAGATCTCAGCAATTACCAGTTTGCCTACGCCGTAGTCTCAGAGTACACTGAAGACATTTCTGGGAAAATTGTCGTATGTAAGGAGATTCATACCAGCTATTGCGGAGCTAACCTTTTGCTTTGGCAATTTTCTCAAAAAGAATGCGACGTTCTTGTGGACGGAGGAGCATCATGCTGCATTTGAAAAGTTGAAGAAATTATTAGCATCTCCAAGAGTTATGACTGCACCTCAACTGGGATCGCCTCTACTACTATACTTAACCTCAACAAAGAGATCCATTGGAGCGTTGATGGCGCAGGAGTTTGAGGGACAAGAAAGGCCAATGTACTACATCTCGCGTATGATCCAGTCTGCGAAATCCAGGTACACAGATATCGAACGCCACGGCCTCGCATTATTTTTTGCTATTGAAAATTTAAAGCACTATTTCGCTTCCCACAAAGTTTTCATCATCACAAAGAACGATCATTTACGTTATTTTTTGGGACACTCGCCTCCTTGCGGGAGACTGGCAAAATGGTACATGACCATTTCCCAGTACGACATAGCCTGTGCGCGACCAAAGGCCATCAAATCCCAAGCACTGGCAGACTTGCTGGCAGACTTGTTGGCATAGTTCCCGGATGAGAATTGTGAGCCGTTGGTGGAAGAGAAACTTGAAGAGCCAGAGATGTGCGCGATCGACCATCTTTATTGGAAGCTGCACTTTGATGGATCATCAACAAGGTCAGGGGGTGGAATTGTTGTCGTGTTGATTAAACCTGTTTAGGATGTCATTCAAATGTCGACCAATCTAGACTTCGCGGTGACCAACAATGAGGCTGAATACAAAGCTCTGGTTGCGGGGTTACTTGCAGCCAAGGCCTTGGAAGTTCAGAATCTCATTGTAATGAGAGATCCTAAGCTAATAGTAAAGCAAGCTTCAGGAGAGTACGGACTGAAAGCGATCAAATTGCTTAAGTACAGATCGATATAGAGATGGCAATATGGTCCGATCCGATCTGAGATCCGAGCAATCCGATCCGAATGGATCGGATCTGAATCCGATCCAATTGAAAATGGATCGGATTTGGATTTGGAAAGCAAGACGCGAACGGATTTGGATCTGGATTTGGATCTGAGGGCAGATCCACCGGGTTGCGACCCGATCTGATCCGATGTATATTTGTGCTTTATAATTATACCCCTATTACCTTCCTATTTACACTTCCAAGAAGAATATTATTGTAAATTCAACCTACAAAACCATTTTTTTGTTTTTAAGGCTTCCTAACTTACGAACAAGCCTTAGTGTATGAAGTAGTGGTTGTTTTTTATGTTATTTTTTCAATTTTATTGCAAACTATATGGATTTACGGATCAGATTTGGATAAGTTGAATGAAACCCGATCCGATCTGATCCGAATCGAGTGATGATCCGAACGGATCTGGATCCCATTTCTCCTAGTCGGATCTGGATGGGGTTGAGCCTGATCCGATCCAGATCCAATCCTTTGCCATCCCCAGATCGATAGTGCAGAAGCTGGTTCAGAAATTTGATTCCATTAAGTACGAGCACACTCCAAGAGCAGATAATCGACATGCGGATGCGTTGGCTACCTTAGGGTCGAAGATAAGCTCAGATAAATGCCCATCAAAAATCTCGATTTAGGTTAAGACAACTCCATCCCTGGTCAAAGACTTGTGCGAAGACGAGTATGAAGAAGAGGCAGATTGGAGAAAACCCATCCTGCATGCTGGCCGAAGGAACAAGCAAGGAAAGCTGGGTTTCCACAAAAGGGTTTTGCATACACGATAGCTTGTTGTACTACAAGGGACCTGGGAGAATTATGATGCGATGCATGACGGAGGAGGAAGGTCGAGCAGTCTTGGAGAAAATCCATCAGCATTCCTACGGAGAAAATGAGATTTCCATCTACAGAAAGGCACAGAGATATGGAATACACTGGCCGCAGATGGCATATTTTGCTACCATCATACAGAGCAACTGCGAAAAGTGCGCACTAATAAAGGATTCCATGTAGGTCGCCGCGATTGAGGATGAGGATTGGCGGAAACCTATAATCGATTACCTGCAAGATGGAACTCTGCCAAGTGACAGAAGGGAGGCTGATAAGCTTAAGAGAAAGGCAGCTCGGTACGTCCTGCAAGAAAATTTACTCTGGCAGAAAGGACACAATGAGAACTTACTCAGGTGCCTGAATGGTCAAGAAGTCCAGGAGGTCATGGAAATGTCTCATCAAGTGGAGCACCAAGGGGGCGCGAAGTTATGCAAACAACTCTTAATTGTTGGTTACTTCTGGCCAACCAAAGAAGTTGATTGTCGCGTGAAGGTCAGGAGATGCCAGCAATGCCAATTCCACGGTAACCTAGTCCACGCCCCGGCCGTTGATTTGCACGCGTGGGAACTCCTTGGCCATTCCACACTTGGTCCTTGGATTTCATTGGTCCAATTCGACCCCCTTCGCGTTGGAACCATTTCATCCTTACCAGAACAGAGAAATTTACCAGGTGGGTTGAGGTGGTGCTCAAAACAGCAAATTCAGCAGCTGTGGTCAAGTTCATACAGGAGAACATTATCCACCGCTTTGGGATTCCCAATACTATCCTATCCAACAATGGGACTCCCTTTGTAAATCGACAAGTGGATTCGAAACTAATGGAGTATAATGTAAGGCAGGTGTGCTCGACACCTTACTACCCGAAAGGAAATGGCCAAGCGGAAGCCACAAACAAGACGCTGCTCAGAATCCTAAGTAATATGATCGCGAATGATCATAAAAAGTGGGCAGATTCCCTGGGTACGGCGCTCTGGGAAAGATAATCTCCGCAAGGCTGGCCTTCAGTGACTTTAGGGATGGCAACGGATCGGATCCGGATCGGATCAGGCCCTTCCCGATCCAGATCCAAGCACGATAAATGAGATCCAGATCCGTTCGGATCATCACCGGATTCGGATGAGATCGGATCGGGTTTCATTCAGCTGATCCAAATCCGATCCGTTGATCCATATAGTACGTGGTCGGATCGGATTCGGATCGGATCATGCTCTAGTTTGCAATAAAATAGAAAAATAACATAAAAAATAAACACTATTTCTTACGCTAAGCCATGTTCGTAAGTTATGAATCCTAAAAAAACAAAAGAAATAGCTTTGTATGTTGGAGTTACTATAGTATTCTTCTTTTAAGTGTAAGTGGGGAGGTAATTGGGGCACATTTATAAAAGCACACATTTACGTCGGATCGGATCGGAACCCGCTGGATCTGCCCTCAGATCCAAATCCAGATCCAAATCCGTTCGGGTCTAGCTTTTCCGATCCAAATCCGATCCATTTTCAATTGGATCGGATTCGGATCCGATCCATTCTACTCGGATCGCTCGGATCTCAGATCGGATCGGACCATATTGCCATCCCTAAGTGACTTGTATGAAAACGAGCGCGACCATGATCTCATTTTGCTCAAAGAGAGGCGCGAACTAGCTAAGAGGAAAAACACTAAGTACAAGTAGAGAATCTCCCGGGCCTACAATAAGACCGTTCAGCATCGGGACTTCATAATAGGAGATCTGGTCCTACAAGCTTCCGACCATTGCATGCGCGAAGCAGCTCATCCCAAGTTTGCTGCCAACTGGGAAGGACCTTTTGAAGTCAAGGAAGTCTTTAATAGTGGCTATTGCAATATTCTACGTTGTCATGGGACTGCCACTACTCCCACCCCGATCAACATGCGATGGCTTAAGAAATACTATCCCTAGCCTTCTCTTTAGCTTTACATTCGCACTGTAGATTTTTTTATATCCTCCCATATGAGGATTAAATTAATGATAATGAATCTCCCATATGAGAGCTCTTTTATGAATTGCTGGCTTCATTTTATTATTTGCCTTGCTTGTAGACTGATAGTCGATCACCATGCAAAACCAAAGCCTATCTGTATAGATAGCTGCAATACACGAACGTAATCCTATCTACTTTGATAGCAGTAATAATAACTAAAGCCTATCTGTCTAGATAGCAGCACAAATGCAATTTAAAGCCTATTTGTCTAGATAGCAGCACAAATGCGATTTAAAGCCTATCTGTCTAGATAGCAGCCATGCGCAATTTTAAGCATATCTATCTAGGTACCGGAAAATATTAAGCCTATATCTTTGGTAGCGCCACTATGTTAAGAAGCACTAGCTTGCTAATAAATTTATCATAACAACTACACGCGATATTTGCAAGACATGAGTTTATCAATCATGTTCGCCAAATAGAACTCAATGTTCGAGAAGCAAGAGCGAATACAAAGGCACTTTTGTAAGAAAAGCTTGGAAACAGAGAATCCATACATCAAAAGCGTTCTCAAAGAACATCCAAAACTTTTACATAGAACTTGTAAACTACAGAAACAACTACGACTACTCATTGTCATCATAGACGTCCTCGATCAAAACAGAGCTCTTGTCGAGGCCCCTGACATGGTGAGATGCCATATGAACTTCAAACAATGGAGGCTGCTGATGTGAAGAACAAATGGGAAAATAGCTCATGGGGCAGAAAGCTGATTGTGCATGGTAAAGTTACACCCCAATCATCACTCTCTGGTTCAGGCACTAGTTGCAGAGTGTCTTCCGTCGGAGGTCCTTCGAGGATAGCCTCCTCAAACATGACTAGGGAAAAGACGTCTCCACTCTGATGAGAGAATTTACACTATGAAAACTTGGGCAAATCAATGGTTCCCTTCATGGATTTCTGGGGAGTCATTTCTGTAACACAAAGGGCACATACAAAATTAGAAATCTAAGGCCAGTACGATTCGCAAAGTGGAGAAGAATAATATGAGGAACAAAAAAAGCTCAGAGAAGGTAGCAATATGATTCAAGATAGGACTCTCTCTCTCATTCATAAAACCCAAGGGGGTGACAATGGTGGATAATAAGAGGCCAGCCACATAAAGGGGTTTATATAGGAATTAGGAGGGTGACTCTTCAGTTCTCCGCTGAGTCAGCAACGTCTTGAAAACAGGCAAGAATCAATAACCTGTAGGATTTGCCTCGAGAATTGGCAAAAACATGCAGACGACACTTGGTTTATTGGGTAACGGACACCCCCTATTAAAAGGCTACGGCCTTAAAGAAGCCCTAGGCAATGATGAAGGCTTATAGGGACTAGAGTCTGTTGGGCATTAACTTATTCAAAATTTAAGGGACCCACGTGAAGATACTCACGCCTGATTTTTCAATCTCTACAGCAAATGAGTGCGCGACTACTGACTATAAAAACAGCATGCGCGACTGTAAGCCTATATGTCTAAGGGTAGCATCAAAACGAAGCCTATATGTCCAGATAGCAGTAATGCGCGAGCAAAAGCCTATCTGTCTAGATAGCAATTCTTAACAGGATATGCGAGTGTATGCCTATCTGTCGAGATAGCAGTAATGCGCGAGCAAAAGCCTATCTGTCTAGATAACAGTTCTTCTAATAAAGCCCATTCCTGTATAGTAGCGAAACCTAAGCAGCTCACTTACTCTCATAGAGTAGACGCGCAAAGCTTTACATTTACGGTAAAGCCTCACTACTATGCCCCTTACTTTTGTAAGATAGCAGTGATACGCGAAGAAAAAGTTTGTCTAGCAGAGAACAAATCTAAGACTATCTGATCAAAATAGCATATTATATGCGAGAAAAACAGTGCTCAAGCGTATGAATCAGAAAAATCAAAACAATGTTTCAAATGCGGAGCAGGAACAAGAGCAAAAGCATGCGGCCATGGTTAGAATGGCGCAAAAGGTTACATCAAAAACACAGTCTAGAAAGAGGATTGATCAATTGCAGTATTGGATTAATGATCTTCGAAAAATTCTTTCAGAAGGGAATCTTCAGCTGACAACTTTTTGCAATTAGCAGATAGTTGATCCAATCAATCCTTGTTGCTTTTGTGATGCCTTGCAGCTTCTTCAAACTCCTGGATGGATTTAGCAAGCACTTCTTTGCGCGCCTTCAAGGCAGCCTTTTCCTTGCTATAATTGTTATACTCGAGCCTAAGTTTCGCAGAGTTGTTGATTTTGGTCAGCTTATGAATAAGGAAACCCAAGTTAAGTCTACCCGCTGCGACTTCTGGAGTCCATTCGCGCTCAAAATAAGACTTTGAGCACTAGTAACTGAGGTGCTTGCAGGGGTTGTGTTATGTACTCTTTCCAGGAGAGCAGACATCTCCCTGCGAAGATCCCTCTATCTCTAGGCGCGAGTTCCAGAATTCTTGCAAAGGTGGTCGGATACGATATGCGAACCTTCATGAGCCACTAAGCCTGATCAATTCCTGCATATGCAAAGGTGGAAGGAAAGCACTTAGTAAAAGTATAAAATCATGCACTGTACACCGAAAAGAAAAATGTCTTACCAGTCCCTTCAACAATTTGCTGAAGTGAAGCAATTGGAGTCACTGTTAGTGAGCTAGAAGCGGCTGCCTCAGCTAACCTTTGGTCTGCCAAAGCCTCACGCGTGAAGTATGCCTCAGGGATTGCAAAGTTCCTTTCGGCAACAATTGGTTCAGCAACTTGCGAGCCCCACGCTGCCCATGGATTTTGAGCAAAAAGTGCATCTAGATCAAAGCTAGAGGAGTCGATGCCCATGCTTGGAAGTGACAAGTTTTCACCGGGATCCTCTGAGGAGGTAACATCTCTGGAGGCATCTTGCACAGGGGGAGTAGGCCTTAGTGATACCTCGGTCGCGTCTTGATGGGAATCAGACATAACTACATCCTCCTTTCTTTCACCCGCCTCGTTGATGCCTGGTTCAGACTCTGGCGCTTCTGGCACACTTTCGCGCACTACATCTGGTTGCGTCCCAGGATTTGCAACAATATTAACATCAAGAGCGGGTGGTTCAACATCCGTCATAGCCTGGTCAGGTGCAACGCTATCCACATTATACTCAGGCTCAGTCTCTCCTTGGATAGTTGTCATATCTTCAGGAAAAGGACTTGAAATCACCTCAGCAACCTCAACCTCGACTTGCTCGGCTGTTTCAACGGGGGTCTCAGTCGAAGGAACTTCAGAAGTGGAGGAACATTTTGCTCAGAGGCATCCCTTTCTTCAGCACTTTGTTCCTTATCTTGCTGAAGGGCCGCCTCCTCTTGTTCATGTTCCATAATGAGTTCGAGGCGCTCGCTCTGAAGGTCAATCACCTCAGTATTAGGTCTTGGCGGCCCGATTGCCACTTCTTCTGTTATGGGCCCTCGTGGCGCGAGTGCTAAGTTCTTGAGGCACGACTGCAACTCCCTCCACTTCCTTGTCCCCCTTATTAGCCTCAATAACAGAATGAGGCACGCGAACAATGGCGCTGCGAAGCCGGTGGGATCTCTGTACCAATGGCTCTGCATCTTTTACAAAGTAAAGGTTTACAGTTAGTGCCAAGATAAAAATCAATCATAAAAAGCTACGGGCTATGATGACGAGACCCACTTTTCACACTGCCATATGCGGTATTTGCGCAAAGATTATCGTCTTGTCGCACGACGGTAATATGAAGCACGATGACGTTAAGGAGGTGGATATACCTGAAAATTCCCGACACTGATCCCTTAACCATCTGCGGATATCATATCTAGATACCCCATGATATATTGCGCCCAAGATAAGTTCATAGTGCGGCAATACAAACTTAAAGATCGTACCTTCTTCTTCCTCATCGTCAGTAAGGTCGTGGAAGGCCATACGCGAATGTTGCATCTGGGCAATAGTTGAACGAGTTTGAATTCTGGTCGGGCGCGAGCAGGCCTTTGTGGAGGGCCCTCGTTCTTCGACACTTTTCTGCAAGATCTCTTCGATTTGCTAGTCTTCTTATTCCTTCTCTCTTCTCTCTCTTTCTTCAGCCATGGTTTTTGATTCTGCAAAACCTTCTTCCTCAGTCATGATTTCAGCTTCCTCGTCGGAACTGTCGCTGCCTATAGCGAAAGGAAACAATGGAGCGTCAATAAAGAGTTTATTATGGAAAAGGAGAGAGAAAAAGGCCATGAGATTACCTCTTCTCTTAACCAATGTCATAAGAGCAGCCTTCTCCGCGGGAGAGGCTTTCTTTGCTGGAGCAACAGTCTCCTAGGCAGCAGGTTCGCTCCTACGACGCTTTGAGGGTTGAGTGGCTGTGTCATCAGTTATCTTCTTGGCAGTTGGGACTAGATAGGCCTATAGTGCATCAGAGACCGATTGTTGGACTTCAGGGGTCATGAGCCTCGCCCGAGTAATACGAATGTTAGGCGCGGTTGCCTTCTTTACTCGGAGGAAATCCATAAGGCTTATACTGCGATCCCCGGACGCGAAGCGCCTCAGACAAAACAGTCATCAAGAGGGGCATGTTAAGGGTGTAGTTTACATATATAAGAATAAAGGAAACGTGCGCGAACGTACCTGTTAGAAGTCATCCACATATTTGACCTTCGCCCTGAAGGATTTTTGCTCAACAATGGCAGTCTTCTCATCAAGAATCAGTTGTGCACACAGATGATGGTCTTTAGCTAACAAAGAATAAAATCCATATTGGGAAGAGTCCCGACCATGGGTCGTCTTGAAAGGATATTCCTTTTTCACGAGCGCATGTGCTTTACTTGGTTGAAGTTGGTCTTGAGGCCTGGTGAGATGACGAATCTGAAATTTCCAGAAGTTGACCCAACCAGGAGTGTCCGGCCCTAGTCTGCTTCGCGCAAGTTGAGTCAAATGAAGCTCAGTAACTAGCAAGTTGGTGCTCGTCTCATACAACAACCCATTATAGCATCCCTTGACAATGGAATCGGGCCATAAAGGCGGGGCGACGGCATCATAGCCAAATTGAGGGCTCACGCGAATGGGATCATAATGAACGGTGATTTGTTCATGGTGATGAGTTTCAGGACTCGGCACGTATTCAGGAAGAGCAGGCAGATACCCTCTTCGAACCCAGTTAATGAATCTCCCATAAACCCAGGCTCCTTCAGTTATGTGTTCAGGTGCGAATTCGGTGTCTTCCTCTGGATACATGCCACCCATAAAAACTATGTTTTTCAACTGGTGGACATAGGGTCTCTGCACGAAGTAGCGAACTTCGTCACAAATCAGAGCAAAGGTACGTTGAGGAGCCCTTGTCTTATACCAACGCCATGCTCGAGGGTAGAGTTCGAGTTTCTTGGCGTTAGGTGTGTTCCACATCTTCACCTCTGAAGGAACGGGAGCATACGCGGGCCACCTATCAAAAGCCCACATGGACAGAAACACAGTGTTGACAAAGGAGACGACATCGATCCTCCCCTGCGACTGCTCAACATGCGTCGCGGCCAAATCCAGTTGATAATACAAAGAGCCTAAGACAAGGGGGCCCAGAGCTACCTTCTGCTTGAGCGTCAATATTACGGCAAGTGCGAGCACGTGGGTGAAGACACCATCGCGAGGGGACCCGTCTATCAAGTAACGCGAGAGCCACACGCAGAAAAAGCCACATAAAGTGTGGGCAACCCCTTTCTCGTCGACGCCGACAACAGCATTTGGGTCCTGTTCTAGCCATTCTCGAGCAACATTGGGTTTAACAAAGTCCCTGAAAAAGTACATCACCCACTTCGACCAGATTTTCTTCGCGCCAGAAGACAAGGACATATATGTGTCGCAAGGAGAGGTCGCGTTTGGCTTCCATCTCGAAGCAGCCTTCTTCATATCCGCTATCCAGATCTTCATTTGATCAAACAAGGTGAGTTCGTCGTCATAGGTCAGGGGAGCTAAGGGGTCGACACCTCCCATACTTGGAAGATGCAATAATGCCTCTATATCTTACAGAGTAGTTGCGGCTTCGAAATTGAGGAAATGAAAGGTATGGGTCTTCTTGGAATATCTGGAAAACAGGGTCTGCGGCATCTCATGGTCGACCCTAACACTAAGGCCTTTAGTTGCGCGCACAGCATGGACAATATTGGCCTGTTTCAGTTCCTTCTCGTAGTTATCGAGGATGAACTCCGTACACTCCTCCATCCAG
>JALGPY010000005.1:91892804-91942804 GCA_023055425.1 Linanthus parryae | reverse complement strand
GGCCTTCTCCTCTTTCCTCCCCTTAATCCTCGGCCTCTCCGTCGCGGTGTCGCCGCCGTCTGAAGAATCAGATACCGGTGGCGGAAACGGAGGAGATTGAGTGCTGATTATAAATCCAAGAAGTGGGTTTGTTGTAATGATGCATGGGATGATGGGGATGATGAATGAATTGAACAAGGAGGGTCTGATTCCGGCGTCGAAGGCGTCGATTGAAGCTATGCCGAGGGTGAAGATAACAGAGGAGGGATCGGAGTGTTCGATTTGCTTGGGGGAGTATGAAATTGGGGGGAGAAGCTAAGGAGATGCCGTGCAAGTGGTTGGGAAAAGTGAGGAAGATGATGAACAAAAGTATTTATACTGAGTCGTTTTCATCCAAAAACAATGAGGGTATGTCCTTTACCCCTCCGCTAGGATTTTGTTACCTTCCGTCCACTGTCAAAGGTGGTTTTTGTATATTCCCGAAGAATAGGGTTTTTTTGTATATAACCCATCTAAGGAGGGTTCAAAATGTCTTTAAACCTAAAGGGAAATACACCGAACCGATCCGTATAGAAACATAAATCAAACTGAACCGACCCGCTTAGACCGACTTAAACTGTTTAACCTAATATGGGGTGGGTTTGGTATGCCTTTTTGGACTTTTAAGTCGACTTTTTAGTTGTTGTGAAAAAAGTGCATGATAGAGAAGTTCATGAAAAAAGATGCATGTGTTTCGTGAAAAAAGTTATGCTGTTAAAAAGTTAGTGATGCGACATTTTTGTTTGTTAGCGAAAATTATTACTTTACATTTTTATATTTACTAATAAAATTATGGTAGGTCTAACTAGATGTCGTAGTGTGTTGACACAAAAGCAGTATGGGTAACTTGATCATTTTTATTGTTTAAGAAGAAAAAAACAAAAGAAAAAAGATCATGAAACCCAACTTTTTCAGAATTGAGTTTTACACTACAAAGCCAAAATCCAAAAGTTGGCACAGAAAAAGTCAAACCAAACCTTTCAGAAAAGTTCAAAACATATTAAAAGTCCAAAGTGGATTAATAGCTGGAAATAAGTCATACCAAGCCCACCCATATATGCATGAAAAATTATGTACCCAAAGCATGAAATGCCTATTTCATATATTTTAGTTACTAATATTTATTTATTTTTAAAGAAGCATCATGATTTAAATTAAACAAGTAAAATTACAAGTGCGAAAAAAGGGATCACTTGACTAAAACAGGTAACTATGCCAATTGACAAAGTAAAACTCTACGACATTGAAAAAACAAAATAAGAGATAACACACGATGTAGAGGTCAATGGCCATGACTAGACGTCTTCTGAAAATGATGCAAGCTTTGGTACCCAAGCTATAGGTCTTGATGTCGGGGCTGAAAATGTTCACTGTAAGGAGGACATAGGATGGAGACTAATAGGGAGATAGGAATCTCGGTAAAACACTGAGCCGAGGGGTGGCTTCTTGTGAACCAACTAGTTGGATGCGAACAACACCCGGTTTAGTTGATTGTGAACTCAGCCATGGATGCCAGAAGGCATTGTAGAAGCAAACAAGAGCTTCGTTTGAGGGGTTTGTCATTGCACGTCTTCTTGAAAGGAAGACATCCTGCATAGACACAAAAAAAATTAAAAAAGAAAATATGTCTCCACCAAGCTCTCTTTAGGACGCAGCGGCCGAGGTCACAGAGAACCACAAATGCATCTTGCATTAGGAATGACATTAAGCATGTCAACCTTCCTTCTACATGATTAAGAATAAAAAATCTGGGGTAGCCGAAAGTGAAAATAAGATGAGTTGCATGAACTGCACAAGAGTGTCCCATGTCTTGACAGTTCCAGCTCCGGTTGATCATGGTTGCTCTGGAGACTGTTGAGGAACAATCTCCAAAATCCCAGGTTGAAAGAACATGTCCAAACAGTCAAGAGAAATGTGGTGTTCAATATAATGGCTATCTTTCTTGAGTAATTTCACTGCAGGACCATTCTCATACAAATAGAACTTCCGTTGTATCAGCAAACGACTCCGTTTTTAGTACATTGGCTGATCAAGTGAGCAAACCATTTCTTTGCGAAACACCGCGTCAGGGGAAGAACAACTACGTTTAGAACTTTGGAGTTGATATCTAGTAAGATAGGTGTGCAGTCGCTTTTCGGAACGATTCTGCAAGGATGTAAAAGGAAGTCAGTTGTGAAGCTGTGCAATGAATGGGCCTTAACAAGCACACATTATCTTCTTTTTCCGAGGCCCGTTTGAATGTTGGAGAATTTGTTGCAATTTGACATCGTGGGGTTTGTCCTTGGGTGCTTCCATTGGTTCATGGGGAGACTGAACATAAGTGACAGAAGGGGAAGAAGATGAATTTTTTGTTGCTTCTCCCACAGGAATCACACATCTGAATGTTCTACCTGATGAGCAACACATTTTTATTTTTGCTGCAGTCTTATGGCTCGTCTCATTTTGGCTTCTATGCATGCCAGAGATGATTATGGATTGCTTTATGTAGCCAACTTGATTTGTTCTTTGATTGATATAGGAAACACAATTGGAAAAAGAATCAAAATACTTATCGTCGTGGCTGATCAAAGTTCAGCAAAATGTTTGTTCATGCAAAATTGATCGAATCTCTTGCGAAGGAGGCGACTGTAACCTCAAAGCCCCAATTCAACCCTGCTATATTTTAAGATCGTATCTTATTTTGGGCTCAAGACAACCCCTTCTTTTGAAGGCACATCAAGATGAACAACATGTGATTTCGGATGGGTAACAGCATAGACTCTTACTTTGAGAATTTGTTTTGGCTGAGAGACACTAGAATTTTCCGATAGCATATCAACCATAATTGTGTTTTCCTTCTTCTTTTCAAAAAAGGGCTGCTGGGTCTTCAGTCTTTTTGAGGAAGTTGTTGTAACAGTTTGAAGGATAATGGGTGGAACTTTATGGGGCTTTCTGTGGGGCTGTTGCTCCATACTGGTGCGGAATTTTTTTTTTTGAGAGATTATGTGAAATATATTTAAAATTCAAGTAAGTCGTTATATACTTAGTTGGATCAATTTTTCACTCATAAATATTTATGCCTTCTAATTTTTTTGTAGGTTAGCTATCTTATTTAACAAATGAAACGTACTAATATATACAATGTAGGTTTAACCGCACAACATCGGATAAAACTGAGACAAGATGAGAACTGAATTGAGTCAAAGAGTAAAAATGACAAACCAAACCGAGCAGAACCTAACCGTCTCCACTCCTCTAAGTTCATACAGTTTTGAGTTTTTGTAGGTTCAATATCTTATTTTAGAAAATGAAACGTACTAATATATAAATCATAGATTGAACCGAACCAAATCGCATAAAACTGAAACTGAATGAGAACAGGACTGAGATAAATCGAACGGGTCAAACCGTGAAAAAAGACAAATGGAATCAAACATAATCGTTTTCACTCCCAGACTTTTCCATTAGTATCGGACTTCATTAGTGGGTAAGAGAGATATTATGTGTTAAGTAATGAAAAGTTAAAATCTAATTAATTTTATATATTTTCAAGACATCAAACTCTCTGCAATTGGGGTGCTAGCTTAGTGGTAGAGCAATCGAAGCTCAGTCTCCAGTCCGAAGCTGGTTGTTATTGTAAAAAAAGCTTTTGACAGAAAACTCCCTTGCAGTTTCGCTTAGCTGACACTTAGCTACATGCAATATTGGTTTTACCACTTATCGTCTCAGAAGTTTGAAAATGTGCGACACTTGGGTCCAAATAGACTAAGACCGTTAACTTCCCTTAGATAATTAAGTGACATTTAGTATTTTAATCCATCAAAAGGGATAGAGTTGTATTTTTTCATTTGTTTTTTTTTTCTTTTTTTGTTTTTTCTCTTCTAATTTTATTTATATATTGTTTTTCTTTTTTCTTCTTCATATTTATCTAACAGAAGTTAACAATATTAGTCCATTTGGACCTAAGTGTCGTAATTTTACAAACTGCAGAGACGATAAGTGGTAAAATCAATACTGCATGTAGCTAAGTGTCAGCGAGACGAAAATGCGAGGGGATTTTCTGTCAAAAGTTATTGTAAAAATGTTTTATGTACACGAAAAAAAAGACAACATACTCTCTTTCTCGCCCACTATCCCACACAATCTCATAAATTCAAACTTTTTTCTAACAAAACACTCTCCCTCTACAAGCTGTGTTCTTCATCAGCATCTTCTTCAACTTCCATGGTTGCAACCTCGTCCTCCCCCACGGTCCCTGTTGGAATAGGTGCCCTAGAGGCAATCTAGTTTAGTATGAACAATAAAATACCTAGAACATTCATTGTATTATTTATTGGATATTTAATATAATGAAGTCCTTAAATTTACAGTTGTGTTGTTTATCTTAAATATCTCTAGTCCATTATAATGATTAAATGGACAATCATCTATAGACTGGTATGGGGTTGGATTGATATGGAGATATCATGATCCAACACATGGGTATGCATTAGGAGTAATGGCATACTGGATTGACCTATCTCCGAGAAGGCTACATACAAGTTATGTAAAGTCACAAGTGCTTCTCGCGGTGACAACGGTATTGTCATCCGTAGACTTGAAGTCACTAGTTCATCGAGTTGTGGAGTATTGTGTTTTGGTAGCATCAAACGCTACACCGTGACTGGGTAGTCATAAACGCACGTATCGGACACAATAGGAAGCAAGCTTAGATATCGTAATAATGTAGATAGAATTTCTCCCTCCCACATAACGAGAGAAAATATCCTAAGCCACTCGAGGGATAGTGCTTATATAATGTCTGGCCAGACTCAAATAAATCAATATAGGATATTGATGTTATTTGCACGAATAAGGCTATTCCCAGGATGGAGGAACTATGGATTGGATATACGAGTGTGACTTGTATGTCTCGTGTCCAATCCGGATATTGAGACAAAGGGATGAGACAATACTTTCACAAGGTTAGTCAAAGATGACTATTTCTATTAGTTCGGTAGTATGGATGCCTTGATAGAGACCGCTCCATATTAGTAATAGTTACTACCAACTAAGTAGAAACCTACGGGGTCACACTCCATATGGATTGAACTAGGCTTGGGAATTAATTAATATGATTAATTAATTAGAATGATCAAATCGCAACAACTTGCTAACTTAGTAGGACTAATATGCAAGTTGGACTATTCCGAACTTGAGTAGGATTAGGAGAGGGCCTTTATGTAGTAACAAGGAGTTGTTGGACTATAAAAAAGGATGCTCCTAGCTTCCTTCTCTATAGAATAATGCTCATAACATAAGTTGAGTAGGAGAGAAGGTAGGAGAGCAAGACAACAAGAGGGCCGAAACCCCCTTGTCGTCCGCCCCGACCCGTCGGCCAAGAGAGAGGAGGCCGAACCCTCCTCTTGTCTCCATTGCGAGATTTCATCATCCTCTTCCATTCATCCTAGCTGGCACTAGGTGTTTGGAGGATCTATATCTCAATCCTAGGCGTGGATCAACTGTAGATACGTGACATTATTCGCGTTTGAAGTCATCAAAGGATAACTACAAGGTACATAACACGATTCATTTACCATCATCATAAATTATCTTCCTGTGATCTTTATAGGATCTTGATCGGATAAATTATTGTTTTTCCGCTGCGTATCCATGATCAAAACCCTACAGTGGTATCAGAGCCACAGGTTGTAGAGCATAATGTGGTTTATGTGTTACGTTTTGTTTTTTTTCACCTATAATTGATGATTATTGCGTTAAAACGACAAATTAAGCATATTAGATGCATGTTGAATGTGATTCAGCAAAACAATATCTAATTCTTGCATTGGATGTATGAATTAGTGAGTTTGAATCACATAGGATGTGAAATTTAGATCTTGAAGGCTATGGTTTGGGCACAAGCTAGGAAAAGGGGTTTTTCAAACATGGAAACAACTAATCTTGGGAAACAAGGCAAGGAGTTGTTTTTGGAAACAACTCCCTAAGGAGGTTCGCCCCCTTGCCTTTCCGCCCAAGCTAGGGCACGACCAAGGGCTTGGGCCGGCCTAGCATGCGGCTCGGCCGCGCGTGGGACTCGGCCTACCAGCCCAAGGTCGCGCCTTGGTCCTTTAGGGTCTCCTCCAAATCCATGCAGGAACCTATTTGGACTGTTTTAACCCTAGCACATCCAAAAACAATTAAAATTGACTAAGCGCGTTAAAAATTGGTTTTAGCTATTTATGTGCAATTGTATGGTGATTGGATATGGCCTTAGATATGGTTTGTTGTGAATGTTTAATATTTGTGGTTTGTTTACGGCTTGCAAGCTGGTCGATTTGATGTAATTATTTAATTAGGATTTTGCGGCCTGCGAGATGATTTTTTTCCTCAACTCGTAAGATTTATTTATTTTTTTTAGCTGCAAGCTAGTACTGAATAGAATAAATGACCAAAATTGAAGAAAAGAAGCCAAAAGAATTAAAAGAGCCACAACATGGAGCATGGAGCATTTCACAAGGCTATGGACGATGGACCAAGAGATGGAGGCACATGGAGATGCGTTTTCTATTCTAGGGTACACAGATATTCTCATTGGCTTGGGAATATCTTAGTCTAGGAGGCCATATCCATATTATGGTAATTTCTTTTTGTGGATGTTTACTTTATTGTCTTGTTATTGTTGTTGGTGTATGGATGATGCATGGAATTTGATAATAAGATAAGTAACAACCCGGATCTTTTATTTGGAGTTTTGCCCGAACTCAAATAAGTAGATCAGTAGATATGGATCAATCAAACAAAATAAAATTGAAAAGAAAAGTTCCTCAATTTAAAATATTGCATTTTTACCTTCTCGTTATTTAGACACTCTTCATGATCATGATTATCAAGCTCGTGCATGCCAAAGCAGGGCAACTTGATTTGTCATGATTGTGTTGCGATGGCACAAGCAAGTAATTTGCAATTGTTTAAGTAAGAGGTTGGACGCAACTAGTAGATTTTAGTAAGATTAAAAGCCTAGAGGCAAACAATTGGGATTATCCATAGGATGGATAAATAAGGAGTTATTTGCCCAATTGAACCAAGAATTGCATACAGGATGCAATTGAAAATAGGTCATACCTAAATAACTAATTTTGGGTGACTTGCCAAAGCAAGCTCAAAAGAAATGAAATATGGATCTTGGCACCCACTAGAAAATATAATGATATTTTCCGCATTAATATTAATTAATCCGTAGAAAAATAGTGGGAGTTGTATTTAATAATCTAGCCTTTATCAAATATAGTTAGTTGTTCACAAATACTAAAACTTGCGTCTTTTCTTTTTGTAGATTTCCAATGGCAAATGACGGCGTAAACCTATCTGCTTTTTCGCAAGTGTACGATCAAGTAATATAGAGTATGTAATTGTGACTCTGGTTGTCGAACCCTCGAGAATAGTTTAAGTTGTTGCTAATTAGAATTAGAATTAGACGCAAAGTTTGTAAAAAGGAGGAAGGTTTGGGATTTAACTCTAATCACTAAATTGCAGTAAATAAAACAGTATTTATAAAAGCTTATTTTATTTTTCTGTTGAATATTTCGCGGAAATTGTTGTAGTTGTAAAAGTCGATAATTCTAAAAATCTAGGTTCCAGGATCCCCTAGGGTTATTCTCCAGCTTTCATAGTATATTTGATTTCAGAAACACACAGTGGTTTTTGTTTATGCCAGCATACCAACAGTACAATCTCCTCTCGGTCTCATGCACCTATCACGCGACTGCAGATTTTCGGGTCCTCTCGGTCCACCTAAATCTGCAGGTTCGTTCTAAGTCTGCTAGGGTTACAGGTTCTCCTCTCGGTCTCCCCCTAAACGTCTAGCAGTTGGTCTAATGCTTCTGGGCTAGTCCCCTGATTCTCTTCTCCTCTCGGTCCATCAAGGCAGAGTACTAAATCCTGTCTTTTCTTCCTAACTTTCACTGGTCACTCTCGCGCACCAGATCCTGTCTGTAACACTCCTGGGTGATCAAGCCATTCATGTATGTAAATAAAATCAAAGACAGAATAATAAACAATCCGTCCTGTATTAAGGCTTAGCTAGCCATGCATCTAAAAAACCAAACAACCAAGTCTGCTGAATTCATAAACCCTAGGTTCACCAAGAACCTAGGCAAAAGGTCTAGCTAGCTTGCATTATTGAAAAACAACGTTTCATAAAGAGAGAAAAGATCAAACTAGTTATTTTCTGAAAATACTGGAACACTGCTCCAATCCTGCTCTGCTCCAACTCCTGGCTGCTGTGAAATTGGCTGCTGATGATGATGATAGATGTGTGAGTGTGTATGCGTAACCCTAATTCAGTGCTAGGACACCTCCTTTTATACTGCCACAGTCTCCAAAACTGATGCACGAAATTCCTGTTTTACCCTCGAAAAGACCCGTCCTGGAAGCTTCTGGAAACCTTCTGTGCGTTCGAACGCACACCTCCTGCGTTCAAACGCAGTGCGTCTGAACGCACACCTTCTGCGTTTGAACGCAGGCCTTAACCATTTTTCTTCCTCTGGATTCTGACTTCTGGACCCGTGCGTTTGAACGCAGCTCGCCTGCGTTTGAACGCACCCCTTGGCCTTTTTTCTTCTCTTGAGTGTTGAGTCCTGCGTTTGAACGCAAGAAGTGCGTTTGAACGCACCCCTTAACTTTTCAGCACTCCGGCTTCTGAACCCTGCGTTTGAACGCAGACTGCCTGCGTCTGAACGCAGGACTTAGCCAATTTTCTGCCATTTTCCTGCTGCTCCCATCTTGTGCGTCTGAACGCAGGGTCTGCGTTTGAACGCACCACTTAGCATTTTTTCCTCTTTTTCTGCTCAGCTTTCCTGACACGCTGCCTCCCATCCAAGTTAATCTCATGCATTTTTCGGCACCTGCTACCTGCACATCATAACACGCACCCGCGATCATATCCAACAAACAAAAGTATGCATAAAATTACTCAAATTTTGCAATCATGATCTATAAATCTCTGCCTCGTATCAGGTGGAAAATAAGCTGAAAATGGCCAAACTCAACTCTCACAGGGTTAAAACCAATGGTAAAAAGATGTCCACGACTAATACATTTTCAAGCTGTCAAAATACCCCCACACTAACCTCTGCTCGTCCCGAGCAGACCCTTGCATACTGCCTTGCAGACCCATTTTGCATACTTTAATTGCATACTTCCCCTTTTTCACAGATTCAAGACACAGACCAAAAGACTCAATAGATGACTGACTCAGGGACAGAATATACACAAACTGACTCAAGACTCAGCAAATTTTTTTTTATATTTTCTGAAATTGGGCAACCTCTCTATCATAAACTGAAATCATCAAACCCTCACAAGCTCATTTCGAAATTCCACAACACGCAGCAAGAAATGATATAAACTGATCCTATGCACAAACTCACTAAGGTATCCCCAAACATCCACCAAACCAACCAAGATAAAACACGTCTTTTGACTTAGAGGGTCCAGGCATCTACAGTCAACAGATAATTTTTCTTTGCCAAGTCATTTGAGGTTTTCAGACCCTCTTAGCCGTTATTGCGTTTGATTTGCAAATTGTCCCATTGCTGGGAGACACAACTCCTGTGTAATACGGCTTGACTTTAATTTTCCTCTTAAGCTCTAAATTGGATTGAATCCAAATTTTCCATGTGAATGGAAGCACATTATGTTGTTTCTCCTTTAAGCACAAAATATTATTTATTTATTTTTTTTTCAAATTGTTTTTTTTTTCTTTCTTTTCCTTTATCAATCATCTGTTTTTTACAACTGTGCAGTAGAGCTTTAAGAGTGCGGGCTTTTTAGGATTTTCTCTTGGAACCACCTTAAGGAATGGTGGTGTACATTCCCCAACTTTGCTTAGGCCGAAGACTTGTACCACATAAAACCGACTCTACACGAAGGTCCACCCCAGATTCCAAGAGTCCACCAGTTTCCACGGGAAACAGAATATTCAATTATCTAAGGACCACATCCGCCTAGCACACTAAAGAAGTCAAAAGTATGCCTGTTATCCACTTTCCACATTCCTGAATACCCGGGATAGCCTGTCGTGAGAATTGTGCATAAAATACTAAAATTTGAATTATCCCTGCTACGGTGCTTCCTACTCTCATAAGCTCTTTCATTGGATTCTCTTCAGTTTCTAGGTCCTAAGCTGCCCTTTCTCAAAAAAAAAATTTTTAAATTTTTTTATTATTTTTTCCGTTTTTTATTTTTTTATATATATATATATTTTTTTTTTATCATGCAAGGTCAGAAAGGTTGGTGGGTAGACTCAACATGAAAAACGTGCTGACTCAAAAAATGAAAATAAAATGAAAAATAAAATTGACAAAAAT
Organism: Linanthus parryae; assembly: GCA_023055425.1. Classification (NCBI taxonomy): domain Eukaryota; kingdom Viridiplantae; phylum Streptophyta; class Magnoliopsida; order Ericales; family Polemoniaceae; genus Linanthus; species Linanthus parryae. The sequence continues at coordinate 91,932,458 of JALGPY010000005.1, read as the reverse complement.
ATGCTGACATGGCTATGCAGGAGGACACGATTCCCGACCCCCACACTAGAGGTGGCGCGTCCTCGCGACTCTACTGATCTGGCCTGTAACTAGAATCTGTGTTCTCCGGAGTAGACTGGTCAGTCGGCTCGGGAGATGGTGAAGGGGTGCGCCCTCTGGCGCGTTTCCTCGCAGCATGGCGTGCTGCGGCAGCGGTACCAGCGTGGCTGGCACCGGGATGGGCACTGCTGGACCCTGGGTCTGCATGCTCTCTCCTAGGTGGGTACTGGGTACCGGGTCTGCCGGGGTCACCTACACTGTCTGCATGTTCAGGGCTCGGTGTGGGGTCATGGCCAGAGAAGCTATCATATGGCCGGCTATCCTCCATTGTCCAGCTGGGACAATTATCACTCGAATAGCGGTCCGGGAAATTAAACCTCTTACCACGCATGTTGCTCTGAATTTCAGCGAGTGCCGCCTCATGAGCTCTCATTGCGGCTGTGTGAGCGTGGTATATATGCTTCTGGGTCTTGAACAATTTTCCAAGACCCCTGGCCATTTTCTTGACCGTCCTTACCAGGTAGTTATGTACTTTTTCTTGGGCCTTAATTTTCTTTCTGACCCATTCCTCATGCTCAGTCCTCTCCAGGCGCCCAAAAGAACTGCGCCTGGCCCCTCTGCTGGACTGCCCCAAGTCAAGGTCGGCCTGCCTGTGTTCACTGGAACTGGCAGATCGGGGCAGTTGGAAGGGACCTGGTAAGGCTGGAAAACCCCCATCACCGGGAGGAGGTGGTGGTGGCATGCCAACACCCCCACCCTGAGGTGGAACATCATCATCATCATCGTCCACTTGGACAAATTCTGGAGGCCCGTGCACGGCCTCATGCAACGCACATCTCATGTTCTTGTACTTTCGAACCTGAATTGGTCGAATATCTCTCAGGTCGCCAGGAATGACCACCAGATAGTCCTGTGCCATTTTTGTTAACATCCCCAGGAGACCCAAACCCTTCTTGCTGTGAGTCTCTCTTCGTTCCCGGAAAAACTCACAAATAATCTCCGGGAGGCTTACAGGCTCTCGGGCCATCAGACAGTAGACCAACAGGGCAATATTATAATCAATGCGGGTAAAGTGTTTTATACCCACAACTCTGTTGTTCACCCACTCGGTCCACCATCTCGCCTCTCGAATCAGGTAGGTCGCAGGGAGTTTCCGGTAGGAAGGACTCCGTTCAGGGTAGTACCAAGCAGCGCCGGGTACACCAGCACACAGGGTGGTCAAGATCTGCTCACTCAACTGCTCAGATGGATGACGTCTCAGTTCCTGAAACTGACAGTCATCCAACACTAACTCCAGACCCAGACTCTCTCGGATACTCTCTGGGGTGATTCGAATCCATCTCTTTCTGCAGTAAATCCAGTCAATTGACTGGGCTTCACTGTTCATGCACTGCTGGAGATTGCTGTAAATCTCCTTAGCCAGCACAGAACTGACCTGCAGATTGGTAAACCCAGTAAACAAATCCCCAAAATGATCCTGCCCAGTATAGTTGAACAGTTCATCCCCCATTGCTACTCTATCACGGGGAAAGGTCCTCTCAGCAGGTATGTCATACCGAATCTTTTTGTCTTGCAGAAAGAAACGATGAGCCTCCATGTTAACAAACCTATGGTCGCAGAAATTGTTAACCCTAAGCAATCGGCAGTCTATGATGTTCAAAGGTGCAATCTCCCTATCAGGCCTCATGTAAGGAATATCCTCATCCATTTCAAGATTCAAACAGTAAAAAATGAAAATATTCAAAGAGAATGAAAAGATAGAACCTGGCTACCCGGAGTGAATCTTACGAGTACAGATCTGAAAATTGCTCTCTGAAGTGGATCTGTCGGTGTTTGGATCGGATGAGTTTGACCACCCCACACTGTTCCTGACCTTCTGGTGGACCTGCGGTGGTCGTCGGAGGTTGCTGGCGGCAGACTGCTCTGGCGGCTGCTAGGGCAGAGAGAATTTCTAGAGAGAGAGTTGAAAACTGGATGACTTGTGTGAAAATGAGTCACTGTCATCCGTACAGTATATATAGGCAAACTTTCAGAAATTGCAGAATGGCCCCGAAATTTCAAAAAATTTCAAATTTTTCCAAAATTTTTGATCCCGCTCAAATGTGCGTTTGAACGCAGGTCTTGCGTTTGAACGCACAGCTTAAACTTTTCTGGAAATTTTGAAGATCTGATGATCTGCGTTTGAACGCAGGGTGTGCGTTTGAACGCAATGCTTGAAGGTCCATGAATTTTCTGGGTTTGATGAGTTGCGTTTGAACGCACATGAGTTGCGTTTGAACGCCATGCTTATCTTCTGCAATCTCTCTGATGAGCTGCGTTTGAACGCACATGAGTTGCGTTTGAACGCACGCCTTTGTCTCTAGAAATTCTCTGCTGATTGGGTCTGCGTTTGAACGCAGGATCTGCGTCTAAACGCACGTCCTTAGATTTTTCCACCTCATCTCTGTCTTTTTGCGTTTGAACGCACATGCGTTGCGTTTAAACGCACCACTTGGTGGCTGGAAATTTTCACTGCGTGATCTGCGATTGAACGCAGCTCCTCTGCGTTTGAACGCACAAGTGTTAACCGTTTCCAGTGCTTGTCCTGTCCGTTGGTGGGGCTGCGTTTGAACGCAGGGTGTCTGCGTTTGAACGCACACGTGCGTTTGAACGCATGTCTCCTGCGTTTGAACGCACTCCTCTGATTCCTGAAACACTGAGTTCAACATTAAATCCCTCTTTCTCACTTTTCACTCAAATTATGAACGTTGTAAAAATTATATAAAAACAACTAATCTATGTTGGGTTGCCTCCCAACCAGCGCTTGTGATTTACAGTCGACAGCCCGACTTTGTTACCTCTGCTGTAATCACGGAATGTCGAGGTAGAGTGCCTCTACCTCCATGATTTCCTGAGGATCCCTGTATGGCTTGACTCTGTTCCCATTCACCTTGAAAACTGTATTATCCCTCGGGTTCTCCAGCTCTACCACTCCCCATGATGTAATGTCCTTCACAATAAATGGTCCAGACCATCTTGAGCGCAGCTTCCCTGGATAGAATTTCATCCTTGAATTGTAGAGGAGAACCTTCTGCCCGATTTCTATCTTCTTTGGTAGAATGCGGTTTTCATGCCACTTCTTTGTTTTCTCTTTATAAATTTTGGCACTCTCATATGCAGTTTTACGGAATTCCTCCAGTTCGAGGAGTGCCATCTTCCGTTTATTTCCTGATAAACTGTGATCCATATTCAGCTGCTTGATTGCCCAGTAAGCTTTGTGCTCCAATTCTACTGGTAAGTGACATGCTTTTCCAAACACCAGCTGGTACGGGGACATTCCCAGTGGGGTTTTGTAAGCAGTTCTGTACGCCCAAAGTGCATCATCCAGCTTTAACGACCAGTCCTTGCGTCCTGGATTCACAGTTTTTTCCAGTATGCTCTTTATCTCCCTGTTGGACACCTCTGCTTGCCCGTTTGCCTGAGGGTGATAAGGCAGTGATACCTTATGGATAGACACCCCGTACTGCTTTAGAACCTTGGCAAAGACTTTATTGATAAAATGAGAACCTTCATCACTGACCATGGCCCTCGGTGTTCCAAATCTGGTAAAGATGTTACGTTTGAGGAACCTTTCCACGACTGACGCATCGTTCTTCTGACAGGCTATTGCTTCCGACCATTTTGACACGTAATCTACTGCCAATAAGATGTAGAGATTTCCCAGAGACGAAGGAAAAGGACCCATAAAATCAATACCCCACACGTCGAAAGGTTCGACTTCCTGCCAAAGTGTCATGGGCATTTCATTCCGCTGGGAGATATTTCCTGTCCGTTGGCAGCGATCACAACTCTGCGCATAATCATGGCAGTCCTTGAAAACTGTTGGCCAGAAAAATCCTGACTGCAGCACCTTGTGAGCTGTTCTCGGTCCGCTGAAGTGTCCCCCACACTGTGCTGAGTGGCAGTGCTGAATTACCTCCAAAATTTCGTGACATGGAATGCATCGACGGAGAATATTATCTGCCCCTTGCTTGAACAGATAGGGATCGTCCCAGAAATATTGCCTGCAATCTGAAATAAATTTCTTTTTCTGCCAAGGGGTGATGTCTTCAGGGAGTGCACCATTGACCAAATAATTGGCAATGGCATAGTACCAGGGCCGTCTGTTGGTCTTGATTTTCATAATATGTTCATCCGGAAAATTTTCTTGAATGGGCACCACTTCTTCTGTAGGCTTTTCCAGACGAGATAGATGATCAGCTACTACATTTTCAACTCCCTTTTTATCCCTGATTTCGACGTCAAAATCCTGCATCAGCAGAATCCAACGTAGCAGCCTTGGCTTTGCATCCTTCTTCTCCAGTAAGTATTTCAGTGCACTGTGATCTGTAAAAATAATGACTTTAGAGCCTACCAGGTACGATCTGAATTTATCCAGGGCAAAAACGACTGCCAGCAGCTCCTTCTCTGTAGTCCCATAATTAATCTGCGCCTCATTCAGGACCCTGCTGGCATAGTAGATGACGCTGCACACCTTGTCCTTCCGCTGTCCCAGTACCGCGCCCACAGCGTAATCACTGGCATCGCACATCAGCTCGAACGGGAGTGTCCAGTCTGGTGTTGTGATAATGGGTGCAGTCGTCAGCCTTTCTTTAAGCACGTCAAAAGCTTCTTTGCAGGCTTCATCAAATACAAAGGGCACATCTTTTCCCAACAAATTACATAGTGGCTTTGTAATTTTTGAGAAATCTTTAATAAACCTTCTGTAAAATCCTGCGTGGCCCAAAAAGCTCTTGATTGCCTTCACTGTGGTTGGGTACGGCAGCTGCTTGATCACCTCTATTTTTGCCCTGTCTACTTCCAGCCCTTTACTGGAAATCCTGTGTCCCAGCACTATTCTTTCAGTAACCATGAAGTGGCATTTTTCCCAGTTGAGTACCAGGTTTGTTTTTCTGCAGCGAATCAGAACTCTGGCCAGATGGTATAGGCAATCTTCGAAGCTGTCTCCGAATAACGAAAAATCGTCCATGAAAACTTCCAAATTTTTCTCTATCATATCAGAGAAAATAGCCATCATACATCTTTGGAATGTTGCTGGAGCATTGCACAATCCAAATGGCATTCGTCTGAAGGCGAACGTTCCGTACGGGCAAGTGAACGTCGTCTTTTCTTGGTCTTCTGGATTTATGTAGATCTGGTTGTAGCCAGAGTACCCGTCAAGAAAGCAGTAATAAGCATGGTGCGCTAGTCTGTCCAACATCTGGTCCATGAATGGCAGCGGAAAGTGGTCTTTCAGTGTGGCATCGTTCAGCTTCCTATAGTCCATACAGATTCGCCAGCCAGTGACAGTGCGCTAGGCAATCTGTTCCTGATCAGCATTCTGCACTACTGTAATACCCCCTTTCTTCGGTACACACTGGACAGGACTCACCCAGGTGCTGTCTGATATGGGGTATATAATTCCTGCTTCTAGCCACTTCATGACCTCCTTACGTACCACATCTTTCATAATTGGGTTTAGTCTCCGTTGAGGCTGGATAACTGGCTTCTTTCCGTCTTCAATTCGTATTTTATGCATGCAATAATCAGGACTGATTCCCTTCAGGTCTGCAATTGTCCATCCGATGGCTTCTTTATGCTCTCGGAGTACCTCCAGTAGCTTTTGTTCCTGTTCCTGAGATAAAAGAGAAGAAACAATTACCGGCAGGGTATTATTTTCACCAATAAAAGCGTACCTGAGGTGTTCTGGCAACTGTTTTAATTCCAGGGCTGGTGGTTCCTGGAGTGACGGGACCAGTGTCATTTTCTGCTCGCCTCCTTCATCTCTGTATAGCTTGACCCAGCTTTCTGTTCCCATGATCTGCTCATCCTGTTGCTCCTCTGTTTCCTCTGGATACATGTCTTCAAATTCCTCTTATAAATCTTCTATCTCATCGCTTTCCAGATCATCAATTACCTCTACTGCAAAACAGTTTTCATGCCCATAATGATCGGGAAGCTGGAGAGATTTGAAAACATTGAATTTCACTTTTTCTTCATTGATTTGCATGGACAGCTCTCCACTTTTGCAGTTAATAATGGCTTCACCAGTTGCTAGGAAAGGTCTGCCCAGGATCAGCGGAACCTCTCCTGCCTCCATATCCAGTATCACAAAATCTGCTGGAAAAATAAGCTCTCCCACTTTCACCAGGATATCTTCAATTACTCCATAGGCAGGTTTCACAGATCTGTCAGCCATTTGAAGCATAATTCTTGTTGGACGTGGTTCTCCGACTCCCAGACTTTTGAAGATGGTAAGTGGCATCAGGTTGATGCTGGCACCCAAGTCGCATAAGGCTTTTCCTGTGTATGCACTGCCCAGGGTTACTGGAATAACAAAGCTGCCAGGGTCTTTCTTTTTCAGTGGTAGACCATTTTTTACACAACTGCTCGCTTCTGCCGTCAGATTCACTGTTCCGAAGTCACTCATTCGCCTTCTACCATACAAGATGTCTTTGAGAAATTTCGCATAAGTAGGCATTTTGGCAAGTGCTTCAGCAAAAGGTATGTTTATCTGTAATTGCTTGAATACTTCCAGAAATCTGGCGTAGTCTTTGCTGTCATCTCTCTTACGTGTCTTCAGAGGGTAAGGAACCTCCTTAGAAGTTGGCACTGTCTCTGGATTACCCTCATTCGTCTGCGCTGCTTCCTGCTCGACCGAACCCCTTTTCTGAGGGTTAGCGGTTGAACTGTCTTCCCGGTCAATCACCTCCTGTTCAATAATTTTAGACTTTTCTGCGCGTGCATGACTGGGATACGGTGGATCCTGCAGTGCAATTCCACTCCGAGTTGTGATAGCATTGATTTGAGCGCGTGGATTGTTCACTGTGTTTGATGGTAAATTCCCTGGGGCTCGTTCTGCCTGGTTCTGTGCAAGCTGTCCATTCTGTACTTCCAGGTTGCGGATAGCAATCTTCATCTGGCTTACATCAGCAGTTAATGAGTCCATCTGCGCGAATCGAGTTTCCCACTACTTATTGAATTTCTCCATATAGGACTCAAAATGTTGCTGTGACAGATTTAGCTGTGGTGCTGCTTGTGCGGGCTGCGCTGGAGCTGTCTGTTGTGCCTGTGGCCTGTGCTGGAATCCTGGTGCATATACTGCTGCATTGGGATTTCCGTAGCGAAACCCTGGATGATCACGTGTGCCTGGTCTGTAGCGACTAGGATCCCACTGCTGCTGAACATAGTTGGCATCTTCGGTCTAAAGCTCCAGAATTGCTGCGTCAAAGTCAGGTTCATCTACTGATGCAACCGGCTTCTTTTCTGTATACACCTTCTTGACTAAGTCCTGTACCACTTTCGTGAGATTGTCAATCCTGTCATCAACCACTGGTTCTGCTACTGCCGTGAGCCTGCGGTCATCAAACAGGCGAGTATCCTGTTTGGCTAATTGCTTCATCAGTTCATATGCTCCATCCTTATCCACATGGTATAAAAAGTTACCCCCAGCTTCCCTATCAATCCTGTCTGCATTCTCCCTGCCAAGTGCATGGTAGAATACCTGCAGAATCTTTGCGTCCCCGAAGCCGTGATTGGGGCATTTTTTAACGAGTCTCATCAACCTGTCCCATGCATCTACCACTGTCTCCCCCATCTGCTGTTTGAAAGATAAAATCTCACTCTGCAGCTTGATAACGCGGGATGCAGGGTAGAATTTTGCCAAGAAATCAGCAACACACCCTTCCCAGGTAGTGATAGACCTCGGTGGTCTTGCCTCCAGCCAATCCTTCGCTGTTCCGAACAAACAGTATGGGAATAAAATCAGCTTTAGCGTGTCCGCTTCGACCCCTCTATACTTAATCTTGTTGCAGTAATCCTCAAATTTTCCAAGGAAGTCGTTTGGATCTTCATCTGCCTTCCCATTAAAAGGACAATGAGTCTGGGCGGTCTGAATGGTGGATGATTTCAGGTCGAAGTGCTCTGCTGTAATGGGAGGCACTACAATAGCTGGTTGATGTCCTCCGGTTGAGACTTCAAAGTTTTCGACTAACGCCCTTCCCGACCTGTTATAAGTCCTCTGATTGTTCCTGGCAGCAAAACCTGCTGCTATCAGCTCTTCAATGTAAAGAGCCATCTGTGCTCGAGTACGTTGCGGCTGTCCTGTCGGTGTTCCTGTTTCAGTTGTGGTGTCTTCTCCGTGCTCAGACATCGCGGCTCGGTGTCTGCGACTTTGCTCTCTGAAAAGTTTTTCGGGATCTTCGAGTGGTGATACCAGTTTGCTGGGCAATCAGGGCATAAACTAGAATAGCCTGAAAATCAGATTTCAAGAGCAGTAAGTCGAAAGAAAGTAACTGTAAAAATAAAAGAAAAAACTCTGAGACTTATTCTAATGTCTCTTTAACAAAAACTGTAACCGTTCCCCGGCAACGGCGCCAAAAACTTGACAGCGTAAACCTATCTGCTTTTTCGCAAGTGTACGATCAAGTAATATAGAGTATGTAATTGTGACTCTGGTTGTCGAACCCTCGAGAACAGTTTAAGTTGTTGCTAGTTAGAATTAGAATTAGACGCAAAGTTTGTAAAAAGGAGGAAGGTTTGGGATTTAACTCTAATCACTAAATTGCAGTAAATAAAACAGTATTTATAAAAGCTTATTTTATTTTTCTGTTGAATATTTCGCAGAAAATGTTGTAGTTGTAAAAGTCGATAATTCTAAAAATCTAGGTTCCAGGATCCCCTAGGGTTATTCTCCAGCTTTCATAGTATATTTGATTTCAGAAACACACAGTGGTTTTTGTTTATGCCAGCATACCAACAGTACAATCTCCTCTCGGTCTCATGCACATATCACGCGACTGCAGATTTTCGGGTCCTCTGGGTCCACCTAAATCTGCAGGTTCGTTCTAAGTCTGCTAGGGTTCGGTCTCCCCCTAAACGTCTAGCAGTTGGTCTAATGCTTCTGGGCTAGTCCCCTGATTCTCTTCTCCTCTCGGTCCATCAAGGCAGAGTACTAAATCCTGTCTTTTCTTCCTAACTTTCACTGGTCACTCTCGCGCACCAGATCATGTCTGTAACACTCCTGGGTGATCAAGCCATTCATGTATGTAAATAAAATCAAAGACAGAATAATAAACAATCCATCCTGTATTAAGGCTTAGCTAGCCATGCATCTAAAAAACCAAACAACCAAGTCTGCTGAATTCATAAACCCTAGGTTCACCAAGAACCTAGGCAAAAGGTCTAGCTAGCTTGCATTATTGAAAAACAACGTTTCATAAAGAGAGAAAAGATCAAACTAGTTATTTTCTGAAAATAGTGGAACACTGCTCCAATCCTGCTCTGCTCCAACTCCTGGCTGCTGTGAAATTGGCTGCTGATGATGATGATAGATGTGTGAGTGTGTATGCGTAACCCTAATTCAGTGCTAGGACACCTCCTTTTATACTGCCACAGTCTCCAAAACTGATGCACGAAATTCCTGTTTTACCCTCGAAAAGACCCGTCCTGGAAGCTTCTGGAAACCTTCTGTGCGTTCGAACGCACACCTCCTGCGTTCCAACGCAGTGCGTCTGAACGCACACCTTCTGCGTTTGAACGCAGGCCTTAACCATTTTTCTTCCTCTGGATTCTGACTTCTGGACCCGTGCGTTTGAACGCAGCTCGCCTGCGTTTGAACGCACCCCTTGGCCTTTTTTCTTCTCTTGAGTGTTGAGTCCTGCGTTTGAACGCAAGAAGTGCGTTTGAACGCACCCCTTAACTTTTCAGCACTCCGGCTTCTGAACCCTGCGTTTGAACGCAGACTGCCTGCGTCTGAACGCAGGACTTAGCCAATTTTCTGCCATTTTCCTGCTGCTCCCATCTTGTGCGTCTGAACGCAGGGTCTGCGTTTGAACGCACCACTTAGCATTTTTTCCTCTTTTTCTGCTCAGCTTTCCTGACACGCTGCCTCCCATCCAAGTTAATCTCATGCATTTTTCGGCACCTGCTACCTGCACATCATAACACGCACCCGCGATCATATCCAACAAACAAAAGTATGCATAAAATTACTCAAATTTTGCAATCATGATCTATAAATCTCTGCCTCGTATCAGGTGGAAAATAAGCTGAAAATGGCCAAACTCAACTCTCACAGGGTTAAAACCAATGGTAAAAAGATGTCCCAGACTAATACATTTTCAAGCTGTCAGCAAACAACTCATCGAACTCATCACACTCCCTAAACTCTGTCCTTGAGAAGGACAAGCTCTACGGGACTAATTTTCTAGACTGGTGCAGAAACTTGAGAATCTTTCTCAAGCAGGAAAAGATATTATACGCTCTAGAGGAGAAAGTGTTGGAATAGGTGCCCTAGAGGCAATCTATATTTAGTATGAACGATATTTTGGCTAGAATATTCATTTATTAATTATTGTAATATTTAATATAATGAAGTCCTTAGATACAATGTGTTGTTTATCTTAAATATACCTAGTCCATTATATTGGTTAGTAGGACAATCAAATATAGACTAGTATGTGTGTAGATTAATATGGAGATATCATGTCTTACACATGGGTATGCATTAGGAGTAATGGCATACTGAATTGACCCACGACGAGAAGGATGCATTAGATAATGTTAAAGTCACAGACGCTTCTCGTGGTGCCAATTATATTGTAATCATTAGACTTGAAGTCACTAGATACTCTAGTTATGGAATATCATGCTTTGATGTTATCCAACGATGCGCCTTAACCGGGCAACCATAAAGATAGATATCGGGCATGATAGGAAGCAAGCTTAGAGATCGTAGTGATGTAGAGAGGATTTGTCCCTCCCACATAATGGGAGCAAATATCCATGGCCACTCGAGGGATGGTGCTTATTGAATGTCTGGCTAGACTCAGATAAATCAATATGGAGATATTGATGTTATCTGCCTACGTAAGCATATTCCCAGGACGAGAAACTATGAGACATTGGATATACGAGTGTGACTATTTATGTCTCGTGTCCAATCCGGATATGGAGACAAAGGGATAATGCAATATGTAATATTGGGCGCAAGGTTTGTCGGGATCACTGACTTATTTCGATTAGTTGGGTTGCATGGATGTGTTGTTAGACACCGCTCCATGTTAGTAATAACTTACTACCAACTAAGTAGAACCTACCGTGTCACACGCCTAATAGGGTTGAACTAGATTTGGAATTAATTAAAATGATTAATTAATTAGAAGGATCACTTTGCAACACCTTGCAATCTTAGTAGGACTAATATGCAAGGAAGGGACTAATCCAAGTTCATGTAGGATTAGGAAGGGCCTTTATATAGTTAACAAGGAGTTGTTGGACTATATAAAGGATGCTCCTAGATTCCTTCCCACAACTAGTGCTCATAACATAAGTGAGTGGGAGAGAAAGGAAGAGAGAGAGCAAGACTACAAGAGGCCGAAGACCCTTGTCGTCCGCCCCCTACCCGTCGGCCACAAAGAGAGGCCGAACCCTCTCTTTGTTCTTCGTTGTGTGGTTCCTTCTTCCTCTTCCTCCGATCCAAGCTAGCACTAGGAGAAGGAATATCTAGATCTCAACTTTAGGCGTGGATCAACCGTAGAGACGAAGACACTATTTCTTCGTGTGATCTCCCGAACCAAAAGGTACACATCTTCTATGCTCTTATCATGTTATGATTGTCTCTTCCTGTGATCCTTGGTGGGTTTTGAGTATGAAATTTTTGTTATTAGGCTGCGTTACCCCTGTCAAAACCCAACAGTGGTATCAGAGCCACGGGTCGAAGTGCATAACCTGATTTTATGTGTTACGATTTTAGTTTATACACCGTTTTATTCTTATTACACGAAACTGAAACTAATAAGCATAGAAGATGCAAATTGAATTTGATTCAAGAACAAACAAGATCTAATTTAACATTGGATGTGTAAATTGGTGAGTTTAATCACATAGGATGTGAATAATTGGGTTCTGGAAAAATTTGGGTTCTTGAGCACATAATTGGAAAAGGGGTTTTTCAATTATGAAAACAATTATATGGAAACAACCAAGCTTGGGAAACAAGGAAGGAAGGGGAAGGTGACTAGGGCCGAAACCCTAGCCGCCACCCCCTCTTCCTAGTGTGCCAAGCAAGGCCGCGGGTCACCTAGGGGCTGCCGGCCTAGGGCCGGCCCAAGGCGGCAGGCTGCGGTCCATAGGGGTTCGGCCTATCCCTAGGTTGGACCCCTTGGACCGTTGTAACCCTAACTACCCAATTTCAACTAAAATTGAACAAGCGCGTTAAAATTGGTTTTAAATGTATTATGTGCTTTGTTGCATGGTGGATGGATATGGCCTAGATTCTGAATGTTTGTGTTTGTTGTGGTTTGGTTTACGGCCTGCGAGCTTATCAAATTAATGTAATGTTTAGTTGATTTTACGTCCTGCGAGCTGATCATCTTCCTCGACATGTGAGATTTTATTTATTTATTTATTCTAGATGTCAGGCTAGAATTAGAAATGTTTAGATGATAGCCAAGAGCATGGAGGAAGAGACCGGAGCACCAAGAAGCCACAAAGACGATGAAGACTCCCATCCCTAGGCGCGCGGCTATGGTGGAGCACATGGAGATGAGCTTGTCACTTTAGGGCATATAGATATTATCATTGGTTTGATAATATCTTAGTCTAGGGTCCATATTCATGCCACGTTATTTTATAATTTGTGGATGTTTATTATTTTATGTCTTGTTATTTATTTTTGTATGTATGGCGATACTAGCAAAACGTTGACAAGATAATAATAATAATAATAAACAAAGATGGTCTTTTATTGTGGATTGCCCAATCCAAATAAGTAGATCATGTTGATGGGATCAACCAAACAAATAATGACTATTAAATCCCTCAAATAGAATATTCCGTTTTGCCTTCTCTTGCCTAAACACCCTTCATGATCAGGGTCTATTAAATTCAGGCTTGCCAAAGCAAGGCGATTTTAATTCACCATGATGTGTTGCGGACGACACAAGAAAGTAATGTGTGATTGTTGAAGCAAGAGTTTGGACGCAACTATGGAAGATCAATTGGATTGATAAACCTAGAGGCATTGCAACAACCCCCTTATCCGGCTCGGGACAAGACCGGGAGGGCGATGCTTAATAGAAGCGGCGGAGATCAAAAGCAATACAATCCAAAACTCTTAGTGTATTATTAAACAACTGTAGATAGTCTCTGATACAAACTGATTACTATTACACAACGCTTATCTAACATTATTAGATCACTACTGGTGACGTACATAGTTTAGATGAGTCTCGCGCCCCTTCTATGTTACAATCCCAGCTCCTAGACCTGCGGTGGGAAGGAAAACAAGAACCGCAGTTTCCAAAATCAGCTTGAAATGCTGAGTGAGATACACCTTAGCGTGTAAAACAGGAAAGATGATATAGCTTGATATTTCTCAGAGTTATATAAAACTTTGGAGAGTGCGAGTAAGAAATATCAGAGTTTGCTGCATCATAAACACATAGTTGAACGACAACATTCAAAGCTTCAAACATTCCCGACGTAATCCTTTACTAGTGACTGCTTCCAAACATAGAATCAAATAGCCTCTTATCATACACAGTAAACATATAGTGGTCAACAGAGGACCTCCCAAACGTTAGTGGTCAACAAAGGACCTCCTTGTCAGTGGTCAACAAAGGACCTCCTTGTCAGTGGTCAACAAAGGACCTCCTTGTTAATAACAGATTCCAGTATGTGCAATCCACTCTACGACCTTAATGTGTCAAGGCAATCTTGCCGAAACTCAATCAAGTTCACGTAAAAGCATGTGATTCACATAACACACCTTGAGGCAACATATAAATCATGCTATGATACGAAATAAGATAGGCATACGAGGCCAAGCATGTAATCTCACAAGTATGTCTTGAGACAGATCACAAATAACTCAAATATCTTTTGAGACAGGAAATAGAAACCACATTCTTGACACGAAGTGAGCTACGCATGTATACTCAAAAGTATTTTGAGACTAGAACCACAAATATCACAACTTGACACGAAGGAAGCTAGGCTCTCGAGGCTAAGCATGTGAACTCACCTGAAGACGACTTAGCTGCTAGTATGTAGGATGGTCGACGAAGCCTATGTCCACAAATCCGTCGCCTACAGTTTACAAATAGCTAGTCACAACGGTGTTATATCTGATTATGCAAATTCATTAGCCTTATACCACTGCTCGACTACGTTGAGCTCTAATTACATCTCTCACGATTCCTTTATAAAGCTCGTATCTAAGTTATACACTTATATATACATTTATATAAAGTGATATTCTTGGAATAACTCGAATAATCAAAATAACTCTCTTTACGAGTCCTTATCTAATTAAGCGATAAGCGTCTAAAATTATTTATATCACAACTACTAGCAATAACAAGAAAAATAATACTTAATAAGGAGTTATTTTAGCTTTAAATAAATATTTATATTTATTGATAAAATATTAGAGTACAATTATTGAAATTCAATTCTAATTTAAATAAAGATAATGTGCCAAATAGTATCTTTTCAAGTAAACAGATATAATACTTTTATAGCTTATTTTTCAAGAAAAATATCCATTATAACCAACTTCTAAATATATCTTTTCTCATTATGACACTCATTCAATTATTTATCCATTTGAAATAAACGCCGTAGACAAATCTTATGCATATATTATATTTAAACTAATATATATTTATATGCATATATATACACACACAGATACTTTACTAGCTCGTTTTGATAACAAGATAATTTATTATAACAATTTACTTCAAACAAATATAATTTTTCACAAAGTATTTATTTTATTTATTTAGTTGAAATATAAATTAACCAACTATTAATTCAATAGCTAAAACTATGTGAATATTGATAATATCAGAATATATATACTACAATCAGTCACCTATAGTTTCATTAAAAGACAACCACATCCCCCTAAGCTTTGAAAACAACTTCTGTAAAATACACCTAGCCCCCCCCCCCAAACATGAACATTCGAATTCATCAATCAAAACATGGATTAAAGCATTCAACTTTGGATTTTGACTATCTAAAACAATTCAGGGGGTGATTTAGAGCATACCTAGCCCAAGAATCGCGAGAAACAGTCGAGAATTGAGTCGGGTCGAGTCGCCGAAAAGCTCGCCGGAGGTGGAGCTCGACGGCGGCGATTGGGGCTTCCTCGGTTTGAGGCTTTTAATGGTCTGTTCGGACCTTTTAGGGGCTAGGGAATGGTTCTTGAGGCTTGGGTGCCTCTGTTTTGGTTGGGTCGAGTTCGCCGGCAAAAATGGAGGTGTGGCGTCGGTGGTGGTTTCCGCGGCTGCAACAGCTTCTGTGTAAGCTTGTTCTTCTTCTCTTGGTCAAGTTAGTGAAGGGGAGAGAGAGAGAGGATGTGGCAGAGAGGGGAATAGAGAAAACAGAGGATGGTGGGTGGCTTCGGGTCTCCTTACTCGCCGGAGGTAGCGGCGGTGGTTGGTGGCTGCGATGGCCAACTGCTGGTTTCTGCTGCTGTGGCTCTGTTTCCGGACAGAACAGAGTAGAGAGAGAGAGAGAGTGACAGATGGAGAGAAAGGGAGAAAACAGGGGGTTGCTTGGTGGTTTCGGGCTTCTTCCCCGACGGTGGCAGCGGCAGTGTGGTGGCTGCGTTGCCCCTGCTCGCTGCTGCTGCTGCTGTCTTTGTCCTGAGGCAGAGAGAAATCGAGAGGGAGAGAAACAGAGAGGGGAAAGTGGGTTGAGAGGGGGTGGCCGAAGGTGGAGATGGCGGTGATGTTGGTGGTTGAGTTGCCGGAGGACAAGAAGAAGATGAAGATGATGAAGGTGATGGTGGCGGTGAACTGATAATGATGATGCTGCTGCTGGTTATATAGGAGACCAAATAGGAGAGGGTGATGATGATTGTGGCGGTGAAAGAAGCGGTGGAGGTGGGAAAAATCAAGGCCGAAGAAAAAATCTGAAGAAGGTGAAACCAAATTGGAAGATGATCTCAAGAGAATTTCTAGGGTGTGGTTGGAGCACTATACACTAGAGTGTTTGGGTGTAACACACTCACAACAACTCGCGGTGGTTGAACATGCGTTAATAAATAAAGTAAAAAAAATATTCGCGTTTGATTTTACGACTATTAACATAACGTATTCTAAATTTTAATACGATAAATAATCCAAACTTATTTCTCACGACTAAATTATTATCATTATTATTAGTGCCATTATTATTATTTTTATTATTATTGTTGTTGTTGTTATTATAATTATCATATTTAGCTACCTAAATTACTAAATTACCCCTAGAAGTAAGACGGGGTATTACAGGCATGACAATTAGGCATTATCTAAAGGATAAAGAATAATGAGTTATTCACCTAATTGGACCAAGAGGTTCATGGGATGCAATTGGAATGGTTCCTACCTAAATAACTAATTCTTGGGTGACTTGCCAAAGCAAGGTCAAGAAGAAGTGAAATATGGATCTTGGACCTACTAGAAAATATACATGATATTTTCTGCATTAATGGTGAGGGCTATTAATCCGAGAAAAATAGTGGGAGCTATATTTAATGATCTAGCCATTATTGAATATAGTTAAATTGTTCAAAATACTAATATTGCATATTTCTCGTTTTGTAGAACTCCAAATGGCAAACAATCACGCATCGACTTCATCCATGTGATCTTTCATTGAGAAGGACAAACTGTTTGGTACCAATTTCCTTGAATGGTACGGAAACTTAAGGATTGTGCTTAAGCAAGAAAAGAAGTTGTACGTCTTGGACACTCTTATTCCAGACACACCCCAGGATGATTCAGTTCTAGCCGATGTAAGAGCGCGTCAGAAACATATAGATGATTCTAATGATGTGACTTGCCTTATGCTCTGCACCATGACCTCTGAGCTTCAGAAGCAACACGAGAACATGGAGGCCTATGATATGATCATACACTTGAAACAATTGTTTTAGGAACAGGCAAGGCATGAGCGGTATGAGGTGTCCAAAGCATTGTTCAAGAGTAGTCTTGCATAAGGGAATCCAGTTGGGCCTCATGTACTCCGAATGATCGGGTACATTGAGAACCTCACGAGACTGGAGTTCCCACTCGGCCAAGAGTTGGATATTGATCTTGTCTTGCAATCGTTTCCTGACAGTTATAACCAGTTCATCATGAACTATAACATGAACGAGATCAGTAAGACTCTGCCAGACTTGTTGAACATGCTGAAGACAGCTGAACAGAACATCAACAAAGGCAAGGGAAAAGCCATAATGATGGTGAATAAAAGGAAGGGCAAAGGAGTTGCCTCTACTTCCAAAGGAAAGCGCAAGACAGGTGCAAAATCTAAGGAAACCCTAAAGCCTAGTGGGGGCGTGGCTAAAGGTGAATGTCACTACTGTAGCCAGCCGGGTCACTGGAGGAGGAATTTCCCTAAATATCTGGAGGATAAGAAGCTTGGAATAGTGATTCCACCACCACCAGGTATTTTTTATAGACGCCAATCTTTCTATTTCTTCATCTTGGGTCTTGGATACTGGATGTGGTTCTCACATTTTTTGAAATGTGCGGGATTTGAAAAGAAGTAGAAAATTGGCTAGAGGGGAGATAGATATGCGCGTCGGGAATGGAGCAAGAGTTGTTGCATTAGCTGTAGGCGTTCATAAACTATCTTTACATTCTGAACTTATTATAGAATTAGACAATTGCCTTTTATGTGTCTGTGATGAGCAGAAACATTATTTCCATTTCTTGTTTGGACGAGAAGGGTTTTTCTGTTTCAATAAAAAAAAATGTTGCTCCATTTATTTTGATAGTATGCAATATTGTAGTGCGCATTTGTCTAATGGATTGTATATCCTTGATCTAAATAATCCCATCTATAGCATAAATACTAAAAGGGTTAAAACTACTGATTTAAATCCTACATATCTATGGCATTGTCGTTAGGCCATATAAATGAGAAAAGTATATCTAGACTCCATAAGGATGGAATTCTAGACTCATTTGACTTATAATCATATGATACATGTGAATTTTGTTTATTAGGAGAAATGACAAAGTCCCATTTCAATAAGAAAGGTGAGATGACTAGTGAGTTACTGGAACTCATACATACCAATGTATGTGGGCCATTCCCCACGCCTGCCAGAAGTGGTTACACCTACTTCATTACGTTTACTGATGATTTCAGTAGATATGGATTTGTATACCTTATCAAGGCTAAATTCGAATCCTTTGAATTGTTCAAAGAATTCAAGAATGAAGTAGAGAAGCAACTTGGTAAAAGTATTAAGGCTTTACGATCGGATCGTGGAGGAGAACACTTGAGCCAAGAGTTTGATGAATATCTTAGAGAGTGTGGAATAATATCCCATCTCACTCCACCCGGAATGCCACAGCGGAATTGCGTGTCCGGGAGGAGGAATCGCACACTATTGGATATGGTGCGATCTATGATGTCTCAAACAGATCTTCCAATATCATTTTGGGGACATGCTCTAATGACGACAACTTTTAACATTAACCGTGTTCCATCCAAATCAGTCATGAAAACACCATATGAGATATGGACTGGGAGGCATCCCATAGTGTCGTTTATGAAGATTTGGGTTTGTGACTATGTATAGCGTTTACAAACAGACAAGCTCGGGCCCAAAGCGGATAAGTGTAAATTTGTGGGATATCCTAAGGAAACGAAAGGATATTATTTCTACAATCCCACAGAGAACAAAGTGTTTGTAGCTCGGACCGGCATGTTTCTAGAAAGAGAGTTTGTCTCTAAAGAAGCAAGTGGGAGGATTGTAGAACTCGAAGAAATTCAAGAACCACGAATCACTGAACCGATGATGGAACATGAACAGGAACCGCAAGGTGTTGTGGAAGAACCTTTTCAGGTTACACAGGAACTCCGTAGGTCAGGAAGGGTATGTCATGAGCCAGAGAGATACGGACTTCTCGTGACTGATCGCGATGACATACCACTCATAGAATATGAGCCTGCAACCTACGGGGAGGCCATGAAAGGCCTAGACCCCAAGAAGTGGCTAGAAGCCATGAGATCCAAAATGGATTCCATGTACACCAACAAAGTATGGACTTTGGTGGAACCACCTGAAGGGGCTCGGCCCATGGGGTGCAAATGGGTCTTCAATAAGAAGACCGACATGGATGGCAAGGTATTTCCCTACAAGGGGCGATTGGTGGCTAAAGGGTATAGACAGATTCATGGTATTGACTATGATGAGACCTTTTCACCAGTCGCCATGACTAAATCCATTCGAATCATGCTTGCTATTGCAGCATACTATGACTATGATATTTGGCAAATGGATGTAAAAAAAGTTCATTTATGAGAACCTCCTCGAGGATGTGCACATGACAAAACCGGAAGGTTTTAAAGATCCAGAGAATGTCAATAAAGTCTGTAAGCTGCAACGGTCCATTTATGGATTAAATCAAGCTTCTAGGAGTTGGAATCGACGCTTTGATGATGCAGTCAAAGAGTTTGGCTTCATCAAGAACGAAGATGAGCCTTGTGTTTATAAGAAGGTTAATGGGAGCTCTGTAGTTTTTTTGGTCTTGTATGTGGATGACATACTAATCATTGGAAACGATATTCCTACTTTGCAATATGTTAAAGATTGGCTAGGAAAATGTTTCGCAATGAAGAACTTAGGAGATGCAGCCTATATACTTGGTATAAAGATCTATAGGGATAGATCTAGAAAGCTGCTCGGCGTAAGACAAAGTACATATATAGACAAGGTGTTGAAGAGGTTCAACATGCAAGATTCCAAGAAGGGATTCTTGCCCGTTCGCATGGAGTCACTCTATCCAAGACTGACTGTCTTTCCAATGAGATTGAGAATGACCGCATGAGTAGGATACCCTATGCTTCGGCCATAGGATCCATCATGTACGCCATGTTGTGTACTAGACCAGACGTATCATACGCGTTGAGTATGGTGAACAGATATCAGTCCAATCCGGGTGAGAGTCACTGGATTGTTGTCAAGAACATCCTAAAGTACTTGAGAAGAACTAAGGATACATTCTTGATATTTGGAGGTACGAAAGAGCTAAGTGTAATTGGTTAAACTGATGCAAGCTTCCAAAACGACAAATATGACTACAGATCGCAGTCAGGATACATGTTTTGCCTGAATGGAGGAGCTGTGAGCTGGAAGAGTTCCAAGAAAGGTCCAGTTGCTGATTCTACAACTGAAGCTGAGTAGCTGCTGCAGAAGCAGCAAAAGAGGCAGTTTGGATAAAGAAGTTTATCACTGAGCTCGGTGTGGTCCCTAGCATCGTGGTTCCCATAGAGTTGTACTGTGACAAATCTGGAGCGATCGCACAAGACAAGGAACCACGATCACACCATAAATCGAAGCATGTACATAGGAGATTCCATCTTATTCGTGATATGAATCGATCGAGGAGATGTGACGATGTGCAAGATTCCAACGGATGACAATCTTTCAGATCCACTCAAAAAGCCACTTGCGCAGCGAAAGCATGAAGGACACGCTAGATCTATAGGCATACGAGATGCACCAGATTGGCTCTAGTGAAAGTGGGAGACTGTTGGAATAGGTGCCCTAGAAGCAATTTATATTTAGTATGAACGATGTTTTGGCTAGAATATTCATTTATTAATTATTGTGATATTTAATCTAATGAAGTCCTTAGATACAATGTGTTGTTTATCTTAAATATCCCTAGTTCATTATATTGGTTAATAGGAAAATCAAATATAGACTAGTATGTGTGTAGATTGATATGGAGATATCAAGTCTTACACATGGGTTTGCATTAGGAGTATTGGCATACTGGATTGACCCACGACCAGAAGGATACATTATATTATGTTAAAGTCACAATCGCTTCTCGTGGTGCCAATTATATTGTAATACTTAGAATTGAAGTCACTAGATACTCTAGTTATGGAATATCATGCTTTGATGTTATCCAACGTTGCGCCTTAACCGGACAACTATAAAGATAGCTATCGGGCATGATAGGAAGCAAGCTTAGAGATCGTAGTGATGTAGAGAGGATTTGTCCCTCCCACATAATGGGAGCAAATATCCATGGCCACTCGAGGGATGGTGCGTATTGAATGTCTGGCCAGACTCAGATAAATCAATATGGAGATATTGATGATATCTGCTTACATAAGCATATTCCCAGGATTGAGAAACTATGGATTGGATATACGAGTGTGAATATTTATTTCTCGTGTCCAATTTGGATATGGAGACAAAGGGATAATGCAATATGTAATATTGGGAGCAAGGTTTGTGGGGATCACTGACTTATTTCTATTAGTTGGGTTGCATGAATGTGTTGCTAGACATTGCTCCATGTTAGTAATAAGTTACTACCAACTAAGTAGAACCTATGGGGTCACATGCTTAATAGGGTTGAACCAGATTTTGAATTAATTAATATGATTAATTAATTTGACGGATCACTTTGCAACACCTTACAAACTTAGTAGGACTAATATGCAAGGAAGGGACTAATCCAAGTTCATGTAGAATTAGGAAGGGCCTTTATGTAGTTAACAAGGAGTTGTTGGACTATATAAAGGATGCTCCTAGCTTTCTTCCCACAACTAGTGCTCATAACATAAGTGAGTGGGAGAGAAAGAAAGAGAGAGAGAGAGCAAGACTACAAGAGGCCGAAGCCCCTTGCCGTCCGCCCCCTACTCGTCGGCCACAAAGAGAGGCCGAACCCTCTCTTTGTTCTTCGTTGTGTGATTCCTTCTTCCTCTTCCTCCGGTCCAAGCTAGAACTAGGAGAAGGAAGATCTAGATCTCAACTCTAGGCGTGGATCAACTGTAGAGACGAAGACAATATTCTTCGTGTGATCTCCCGAACCAAAAGGTACACATCTTCTATGCTCTTATCGTGTTATGATTGTCTCTTCCTGTGATCCTTGGGGGGCTTTGAGTAGGATTTTTTTGTTATTCCGCGGCGTTACATACGTCAAAACCCAACAGAAAGTTCCTGAAGGTCTGGAAAACAATACTCCTGCAGCCCTAAAGGCGTATCAAAAGCGTGTTGATGACGCTAATTATGCGGCCTGCCTAATGCTTTGCACCATGACCTCTGAGCTTCAAAAGCAACACGAGAACATGAGTGCAGTCGATATGATCGCACACTTGAAGAAGTTCTTCCAAGAGCAGGCTAGGGTAGAGAGGTATGAAGTTTCCAAGGCATTTTTCAAATGCCATATGTTAGAGGGAAACCTCGTGGGGCCGCACATGTTACGTATGATCGGCTATCTAGAGAGCCTAGGTCGCCTAGGGTTTTCGGTGGGTCAAGAGTTGGACACCAATCTCATCTTGCAATCGTTATCTGAGAGTTAAGGACAGTTCATCATGAACTATAACATGAATGAGATCGTGAAACATGTGCTGACACGATTTCTTACGTGTATACGCAAGTGCACGGTCAAGTAGTAAGTGGAGTATTTTACGACTCCGAGTATCGAACCCAAGGGAATTTACGATTATTAGCTAATTAAGAATTAAATCTATGATACGTAAGTAACCGGTAAAAAGTGTTCGATTTTATAACGTTGTCGCCCACAAACAAGCTACTTAAACTAAATAACAACTAAGTTAACTATTTTTGTATGCTTTTCTGCTGAAAAGAATAATTATCACAGAATACGATTACGGAGAAGGACTAGGCAATCAATGGTCCCTAGGGTTGTTAACGATTTCCGGGTTGTGCTTGAAACACTCTACGCACGTTCTAGTTATATCGGGTAATACTCATCACGATCTTCTCTCGATCTCACGTGAATTTGTGTAAACAATAGGTTTCGGGTCCTCTCGGTCCACCTCCATCTACTATTACACTCTAGTTGATGTGTTAGGCTCGCTCACCGGGTCTTGTCGGTCCACCGAATTCACTAAGTTCTAACAAAATCAACCGAAACTACCCTCACACGATTAATCAAGTTTCTATCTCCTCTCGGTGTCAAGAAACTACAAGATCACCTAAACTATTCTTTAAAACGTCTCAATGAGCTCACTTTCGTGCAACCCTATCAACAAATAATATTCTACGGGTGATCAAGTCAAGAACATTAATAAATAAGTACAAGAATAGATAAGCTAACAAGAACGTTCATAGAATTTAAGCAAAAGCATGCATCAAGTCCAAAATCCGGAAAATCACTCAACAAACCCTAGTTTTCCATCAATAACCTAGCTTAAAGTGTTTAGCTAGACATAATATTGTTCAACATGATCAAAATCATAGAGTTCATGAAGAATAGAAGAAGAAAAAATGATCAAACGCTTGAATCTTCAATGTTGATGATCTTCCAAGCTCCAAGCTTTGTCTCCTTTCTTCCCTAGCTCCCAAGACATCAAAGATGCGTGAATGTCCTCTTCTTAGGTCGTCCCCCACGTTTTTTACCAGCTGGGCACGCTTTTTAATGAAAACTAACCGAAATTGCACTTCAGCCCCTCTACTTTGTAATTCCCGGACAGAATTATTTGCTGATTTTGCGCGGGCTGTATCTCCCTCATACGGACTCGTCTTCGGGCCTACCATATACCGTTGGAAATCTAAGGATGTCTACTTTACAATGCCGCAAACCTTGATTCAAAATTATTTGTAGATTTTCCTGGGCATCGGAAAGAGTGAAGGCTGGTCCTGTGTGACTTTTCCAACTTTACTTCGTTTGTGCGTCTCCTTTTCTCCTCTTCATCTAGCTTCATTCCAAGCATATCCAAGCATCTCATAAGCTCCATTGCACCTCTTTTACGTGAGATACACACTAAACAACCCGTGCAATTATCATAGCAAATATGAGAGAAAACATGCACAAATAGGCTAGAAACACAATTTTTCACTCTTAAGCTTATAAATAGTCAAATTCACATATTTGTGCAAATATAGCATATAAATCATGTGAAATAAGCCTATTACAAGTAATATGGAAGTATAAAGATAACTCCTAAAAGAGAGTTATCAAATACCCCCACACTTACCCTTGCGCGTCCCGAGCAACAAATCAAAATCCAACCACATTCTCACTTCATCCCACCACCAACAAGATACGAGCCAAGACAATTGCATACTATTCGAAACACCATTGCATACAAATCTTAACTAGCCGACTCAATAACAAAATACGACTCAACAATGCAACGATATGATGAAAATGCAAGGAACGACTCGATCCTACACAACACATATTTACACACGCACACAAAAGTATTTCTTTTTGGTTGAGCTTGGGCAATCTCAATAAGCAAACTGGTAAGTCATCAGGCTCTCATATCCCCTTTGGAAACTCTACAACCTCCATGATCGGCAGAATTTGCGGCCAGTTTTGTTAGACAGAACAAGCACGAGCACTTAATACTTTGCACTCACACACTCATCAGACATATCCCTAGTACTTACCATCCGAGCTATTTATCCACGGGTTAAAACTGTTGACGGCTTAGGACAGGTGGGATAGGTTATTTAGAAGCGTAGTCCTAGACGTCATAATATTCTCACGTAACCCGTTTCTCACACTCCCTCACCGAAATCCAAGGAACCCAACCGAATCTCACATACTCCGGCCCTCATTCCCTTAATCCCGGTGCAACGCCGTTCTCGCGGCCACAAATGTGAAAGAGTGTCAGAAAGAATCATAGCTAATCTCTTCGGTTCCCTTGCAATTGCCAAAACACGCTCCTTTATTTCCTTCTCATTCCTTTCATTCTCTCTTTTTTTTTTTTTCTTTTTCTATCTCTCTCTCTCTTTTTTTTTATCACTTCCCACAAATAATCAACACATGGAGCACAAGTAATACTGAATGAACCTGACGAGATAAAAATATCATGTAGATAACGTGGGGGTGGAATGTGTCAGATCAAGGAGATATAATAATAATCGTCGACACCCCCACACTCGATGCTAACCAACTCACAAAATCCGGTAGTCAAAGTGATACATGCTTTCCAACCGATCCTCCTCATCACCTAAGATATAGAGAATAACATGAAAAACTAGCACGTCCTCCTATAATATCAATCAACCCCACCCCATATTGTGCGGAAAGAATGTCACGCACTACGGCACTCCACCTGTGATCGTGGTGTAAGGACACGATTCACCACCACACCGAAGTGTGCTGCCGTCTCTAACTCACCCTCACATCCCCTCGTAAGACGAAACCGGTAAGAGTATCCACAATGAATGTATCAAATCAGCACACCCTCATCGAACCTCCCTAACTCGACTCCCTCTATCATGACGTATAGGACAGGGCCATTCTAACAAGTGATGAAAGTCACAATGAAAGGCTTCCTAGGCTAGAGGCTGTGAATAAAAGGGGTAAATGGATCGAAGAGGGTAACTAGTGGACCTAGGCTGTGAGACGGGACGTGAGGTCCCCATAAAAGTCACTCGCACGACTGTTCCGTTGCCACTACGAGGAGGGTTGACGACTACCTAAATGACGGCGGTGTAGTACTAGTAGGATATCTAAATCTGAGAGACAGTTACTTGCATTTCTAGTGTGCATTAGCTCTATAAGTCTTCCTACTCCAGATTCTCGCGTCTCTGCCTCACTTCGGATCTTCATAATCCTATAGAATTTTATCATTAAGCCCTCGCCAAGTTCACCTCATTTTGATTGCCCTTTCTCTTAAAAAATCAATTTTTTTATTTTTATGGATTTTTTTTCCTACTCTAAATGCAGAGCCAGACGCGAAAGAAGACTCAAAACTGACTCATTTCAGGTAGGTGGACTCAATTAAGTAAACGTGCAAAATAAAACAACTAACACATATATACACCGCTAATACATCACCATACGACACTATAACTAAACACGACATGGACCACGAATACGATACAATACGAACTAACAATCTACATGCTGACAGGTTAATGCAAACACGGACTGGCTAGTCAAGACTAAAAATCCCCCCACACTAGAATGCGTCGTTGTCCTCAACGAATTTAGAAGTAAAACCGAGGACTCAGCATTTCTAATGTGAGGGGCGGTGAATCTACTCATCCTCCGGGCTCTGGTTCATCCTCGTTTTGGTAACGGTCAACTAATTCATTCTAATTCACCTTACGTTTCCCTTTATCGACCGACGAACCCATCACCATCTTGCCTCTATTAGGCCTCATCTCACACACGTATCAATTGTCAAACAAATGCAGCAAGTACAAGTGCAAGAATCAAATAATACGCTGAAGTTTAGGAATACCTGACAAAATCAGTCAAATTGACTGATTTTTCTGTATTTTTCGCGATGTGAGATTTTTAGCTCTTTAGCTTCCCCTTGGTGTCCCCGTCGAAACCCCGAAATCGTTTTGTTGAAATTTCAAACGATGGAAAACAAATCGATGATTCTTCGTTCTAGGGCTTGGACTTCCTTCTTCTCCCCCACACTTTTCTCTTGTAAACTAGCACAATTGGTTTCACAATAGTTGTAGAGGAGCTTGAGGCGAGCAAAACCCCTATCTTGTTTCTGAATTTGAGCAACTTCCTCCAATTGTGTTCTTGAGCACTGAGAGAACTCACGAGAGAGAGAAGGACGACGGGTGAATTGTGTGAAGTGTTTCATGTTTGACCCGTAAGGGAAGCCTTTATTCTCCAATTGCTGCGAAAAGACATCCGTGCCCCTCTTTAATGATCGCCCTTTGTCGCTTCTGATCCTGCGATCACCTTGTGGTGATCGTGCGATCTGATGTTTGATCGTGCGATCTGAGGTTTGATCGCCAATTCCAGTGAGCTGCTTTGTTGCGGCAATTTTTTTTTCTAAGTCTTACAGCAGATCGTGCGATCACTATTCTTGATCCTACGATCTGACTTGATCATAGGATCTCCTCTGTGATATTGTACTCCAGTGAGTTACTCAAATTTTGCCGTAGAAATTTCTTCTAAGTATTCACTGCTGATCCCACGATCAACACGTTGATCATGCGATCTCCTGGCAAATTTTCTTCAACTTTTTTTTTTTGATTCGCTTTGTTTGCTTAATCTTCACGGTTCCTTAGCTTGAATTTCATGTGCCCCTATGTGCTCTTGCGCTCATTTTTTTTTCGTGACACGCTTCCCAACATCCTCGGGAATCTTCTCGTGATCACATCGTTCTCATTCAAATTCCGCCTTTCTTTTACGTCCGAACTCCGATGCGCGCATTTCCATGCGAGTCTACACACATCAAGAAGGGGAGTCCGAATCGCGTAATAACCTGTAAACCTGCGGAGACTCAACTCAAATGTCAAATTCTCGCTCTCTCACCCCTCAGATACAAAACGGAATTAAAAACGCACACAACAGTATTTAAAACACACTATCTAAACTAATGCATAAAATACGTTGGGTTGCCTCCCAACAAGCGCTTGTAATTTACGGTCGACGGCCCGACCCAGTTACCTCTGCCACCTCACGAGGGTGGTGTTGCAAATTGTGCCGCTTCCAGCTTAGCTTTCCTGTGTTGGATTTGAAGCACTGCTTCATGTGCGTGCACCGCTGATGGCTTATTTCTTTCCCAGTCAGGTGGATCCCCTTGCGACAACTCTGGGATTTGACGCTTCACTTGTACAGCAAATGGCACACCTGGTTGATACTCCCATGAACACTGGGGTGACGGTTTGAAGACCCGAAAAGTCTCCATGTCATCATGTACCCTCATAATTAGTTCTCCATTCTCTACGTCAATGAGAGTACGACCAGTTGCCAAGAATGGCCTACCCATAATTAGCGGAACATCACCTACTGGCATATCCAATATAACAAAATCAGCCGGAATGATCAGACTTCCGACCCTCACTAGCACATTTTTAACCATCCCACATACTTTCTTGGATGACTTGTCTGCAAATTGGAGTGTTATCCAGGTTTTCGGGGGCTCCCCCGCACCTAAATTTTTGAATACCGACAACGGCATCAACTTCACGCTCGCTCCCAGATCACAGAGAGCTCTTCCAGTGTAGGAATCACCCAATGTAGCCTCAATGACAAAGCTATCTGGATCCTTCTTTTTCTTAGGTAACCCATGCAAAACACATGAACTAACCTGTTCATTTAAGTTTACTCTCTGAAATTCATCCACCCCTTTCTTTCCAAGAACTGCATCTTTAATAAATCGAGCATACTTAGGCATCTTTTGAAGTGCCTCAATCAATGGGATATTGATATGCAGTTTAGAGAAGACATTCAAAAAGCGCTTGTATTCCTCATAATCATCCTTCTTCGTCCTAGTACGTAATGGAAATGGTAGTTCTGAAGAAGAAGGAGAAGATGGAAGTGGTACCTCGGTAGATTTCTCTGCATCCTGGTGAATCATGCCCTTTGATTGGGGGATCATGACAGGTGTCTTCTCAGAATCGAAGACTTCATGTTCCTTCGCCTTTGAGGCTTCCGCTCTGGCATGACTCGGATATGGAGGATCTGTAAGTGCAATACCACTTAGAGTGGTGATGGCTTGAGCCTGTCCCTCTGATGTGTCAACAATGCTACCCAGTGCCCTTTGTTCAAGTTGTTCCTTTAGATCTTTTATTTCTGCTTGAGCAACTTGAAGTGCAATTGCTACAGAGCTGACCTGTGTGGACATGTTTGTCATGTGCTGAGCCATCGTCTTTATTATCCCTGTCATATCGGTCAACTCTAATGGTGGTACTGGCTGCTGCTGATGCATCTCTGAAACATTTGCTTCATGCACTACCTCTACCGCATTCACCTGAACCGTGCTATATGCCACTGAGCTATGCTTCATCGGTTCTTTTTGTTGGTGCTCATAATCCCAGCTCTCCTCTTGTTCAACCACACGTCTCATCAACTCATATGCACCGTCAACATCACATTTGAACAAGAAACTGCCCCCAGCTTCTCTATCAATCTTTTCTTTGTCAAGCATTCCAAGTGCATCATAGAAGACTTGTATGATCTGGCTTTTTGCAATGCCATGGTTGGGGCATTTGCGTAGCAATAAGTTGAGACGCTCCCATGCTTTGACCATGGATTCATGTTGCTTTTGCCTGAATGACCAAATCTCGTTCTGCAGCTGAATCATGCGTGAGATGGGAAAGAATTTACTCATGAACAGGGAGGCACAGTCTTCCCATGTCTTGATTGAGTTGGATGGCAATGAATCCAGCCAATCCATAGCAGCTCCCTTGAGGCAATGAGGGAAGAGCATCAGTTTTATTGATTCGGAAGTGACCCCACTATAACGGATTAGCCCACAGTGGCTCTGAAATCTCCCAATGAATGCATGTGGGTCTTCCTCGTCTGTCCCAGCAAAAGTGCGCTGGTCCTGAGCAAATTGAATTGTGCCTAGCTTGAGACAGAAGGTTTCTGCCTGAATTGGTGGCACCACAATTGCTGGCTCCCTTCCTTTAAGATCCGCCTCAAATGCGTGGATTATTGCTTTCCCTGAACGATTATATGGCATTGAGGTCGGGTGCGGTCTTGATGTTGCTGCCAGTGCTTTCTCTACAGCTTCAGCCACCAAAGCTTGTAGCTGCTCTGTTGTGAACCTAATCTGCCCTTGTCCTTCCGCCATAGCTACCTGAGAAAACAACACTAGCACACCCGTGAGGTAAACAGATAATAACAAAAAGAAACTAAAAGAAGTATCCTAAAGAAATTTTTAACTAAACTAATAAACCGTTTAATTCCCCGGCAACGGCGCCAAAAACTTGACACGATTTCTTACGTGTATACGCAAGTGCACGGTCAAGTAGTAAGTGGAGTATTTTACGACTCCGAGTATCGAACCCAAGGGAATTTACGATTATTAGCTAATTAAGAATTAAATCTATGATACGTAAGTAACCGGTAAAAAGTGTTTGATTTTATAACGTTGTCGCCCACAAACAAGCTACTTAAACTAAATAACAACTAAGTTAACTATTTTTGTATGCTTTTCTGCTGAAAAGAATAATTATCACGGAATACGATTACGGAGAAGGACTAGGCAATCAATGGTCCCTAGGGTTGTTAACGATTTCCGGGTTGTGCTTGAAACACTCTACGCATGTTCTAGTTATATCGGGTAATACTCATCACGATCTTCTCTCTATCTCACGTGAATTTGTGTAAACAATAGCTTTCGGGTCCTCTCGGTCCACCTCCATCTACAATTACACTCTAGTTGATTTGTTAGGCTCGCTCACCGGGTCCTGTCGGTCCACCGAATTCACTAAGTTCTAACAAAATCAACCGAAACTACCCTCACACGATTAATCAAGTTTCTATCTCCTCTCAGTCTCAAGAAACTACAAGATCACCTAAACTATTCTTTAACACGTCTCAATGAGCTCACTTTCGTGCAACCCTATCAACAAGTAATATTCTACGGGTGATCAAGCCAAGAACATTAATAAATAAGTACAAGAATAGATAAGCTAACAAGAACGTTCATAGAATTTAAGCAAAAGCATGCATCAAGTCCAAAATCCGGAAAATCATTCAACAAACCCTAGTTTTCCATCAATAACCTAGCTTAAATTGTTTATCTAGACATAATATTGTTCAACATGATCAAAATCATAGAGTTCATGAAGAATAGAAGAAGAAAAGATGATCAAACGCTTGAATCTTCAATGTTGATGATCTTCCAAGCTCCAAGCTTTGTCTCCTTTCTTCCCTAGCTCCCAAGACTTCAAAGATGCGTGAATGTCCTTAGGTCGTTCCTAACGTTTTTTACCAGCTGGGCACGCTTTTTAATGAAAACTAACCGAAATTGCACTTCAGCCCCACTACTTTGTAATTCCCGGACAGAATTATTTGCTGATTTTGCGCGGGCTGTATCTCCCTCATACGGACTCGTCTTCGGGCCTACCATATACCGTTGGAAAGCTACGGATGTCTACTTTCCAATGCCGAAAGCCTTGATTCAAAATTATTTGTAGATTTTCCTGGGCATTGAAAAGAGTGAAGGCTGGTCCTGTGTGACTTTTCCAACTTTACTTCGTTTGTGCGTCTCCTTTTCTCCTCTTCATCTAGCTCCATTCCAAGCATATCCAAGCATCTCATAAGCTCCATTGCACCTCTTTTACCTGAGATATACACTAAACAACCCGTGCAATTATCATAGCAAATATGAGAGAAAACATGCACAAATAGGCTAGAAACACAACTTTTCACTCTTAAGCTTATAAATAGTCAAATTCACATATTTGTGCAAATATAGCATATAGATCATGTGAAATAAGCCTATTACAAGTAATATGGAAGTATAAAGATAACTCCTAAAAGAGAGTTATCATGTGCCAGATCCACTCAATATGTTGAGGACAGTTGAACAAAGCATCAACAAGGTTTAAGGGCAAATCCATGATGATGGTGCAGAAAGGAAAGGGCAAAAGGTTTGCCTCTACCTCCAAGGGAAAAGGCAAAGAAGTTTCCAAAACCCAAAGACACTGCCCTTAAGCCTGTTGGTGGCATTTCCAAAGGTGTGACTAAAGGTGAGTGTCACTACTGGAGTCAGCCTGGACACTGGAGGAGGAACTGTCCAAAGTATCTGGAGGATAAAAGGCTTGGAATAGTGATTCCACCACCACCAGGTATTTTTTTTATAGATGTCAATATTATTTGCTCTTCATCTTGGGTATTGGATACTGGATGTGGATCTCACATTTGTCAAAATGTGCAGGATCTAAAGAGAAGTAGAAGATTGGCTAAAGGAGAGATAGATCTGCGCGTTGGAAATGGAGCAAAAGTTGTTGCATTGGCTGTAGGCGTGTACGAGTTGTCTCTGCCTTCAGGATTAGTTAAATAATTGCTATTTTGTTTCTGCTATGAGCAGAAAAATTATTTCTATTTCTTGTTTGGACAAGGAAGGTTTTACTATTTCAATATAGGACAATTGTTGTTCCATTTATTTTGATAGTATTCACTATTGTAGTGTGCAATTATTTAATGGATTATATATCCTTGATCAAAATAATCATGTCTATACATAAATACCAAGAGGACTAAAACAAATGATTTAAATCCTACTTATCTGTGACGCTGTCGTTTATGCCATATAAACGAGAGACGTGTATCTAGACTCCATAAGGATGGATTTATAGAATCATTTGATTTTGAATCATATGAGACACGTGAGGCTTGTTTATTGGAAAAAATGACAAAGTCCCCTTTCAATAAGAAAGGTGAGAGGACTAGTGAGCAATTGGCGCTAGTACATACTGATGTATGTGGGCCATTTGCCACACCTGCCAGGGGGTGGTTATGTCTAATTCATTACGATTACTATTGGTTTCAATAGATATGGATTTGTATACCTTATGAAGGCCAAATCTGAATCCTTTGAAAAGTTCAAAGAATTCAAGAATGAAGTAGAAAAGCAACTTGGCAAAAGTATCAAGGCTCTACTATCGGATCGTGGAGGAGAATACTTGAGCCAAGAGTTTGACGACTATCTTAGAGAGTGTGGGATAATATCCCAACTCACTCCACCCGGAACGCCACAATGAAATGTCGTGTCCGAGAGGAGGAATCTAACTCTATTAGATATGGTTTGATCTATGATGTGTCAAACTGATCTTCCATTATCATTTTGGGGCTATGCTCTATTGAGTGCAGCTTTCACCATTAATCGTGTTCCGTCTAAGTCAGTCATGAAGACACCACATGAGATGTGGAGTGGGAATCGTCCCACAGTGTCATTCATGAAGATTTGGGGCTGCGATGTCTATGTAAATAATTTTCAATCAGACAAGCTAGGGCCTAATTCGGACAAGTGAAAATTTGTGGGATACCCTAAGGAAACTAAGGGATATTATTTCTACAATCCAACTGAGAACAAAGTGTTTGTTGCTCGGTCCGGCGCGTTTCTAGAAAGAGAGTTTGTCTCTAAATAAGCAAGTTGGAGGACTGTAGAACTTGAAAAAGTTCAAGAACCACAAATCCTTGATCCTTATGGAACATGAACAGGAACCACAAGAGGTTGTGGAGCAGTCTGTTCAAGTAACACAAGAACTTTGTAGATCTAGTAGAGTGTGCAAGGAGACAGAGAGGTATGGACTTCTCGTTGTTGAGTCCGGTGACACGTTGCTCATAGATGATGAGCCTACTACCTATGAAGAGGCCATAGAAGGGCCAAAGTCTCAGAAGTGGTTTGAGGCCATGAAATTCGATATGGAATCCATGTATACCAACAAAGTATGGACTTTGGTGGAACCACCCGAAGGGGCTCGCCGCATAGGGTGCAAGTGGGTCTTCAAGAAGAAGATCGACATGGATGGTAATGTGATTACCTATAAGGGCCAATTGGTGGCTAAAGAATTCAGACAAACTCATGGTATTGAATATGATGAAACCTTTTCACCAGTCGCAATGACCAAATCCATCCGAATCTTACTTGCTATTGCAGCATACTACGACTATGAGATTTGACAGATGGATGTCAAAACGAAATTCCTGTATGGGAATCTCCTCGAGGATGTCTACATGAAACAACCTAAGGGTTTTGAAGATCCAAAGCAAGCCAAAAAAGTTTGTAAACTGCAACGATCCATCTATGGATTAAAGCAAGCTTCTAGGAGTTGGAATCGACGTTTTGATAAAGTGGTCAAAGAGTTTGGCTTCATCAGAAACGAAGATGAGTCTTGTGTGTACAAGAAGGTTAGTGGCAGCTCTGTCATTTCTGGTCTTGTATGTGGATGACATACTACTCATTGGAAATGACATTCCTATGATGCAATCTGTCAAAGATTGGCTAGGAAAGTGTTTCTCAATGAAAAACTTAGGTGATGCAGCCTATATACTCAAGATAAAGATCTATAGAGATAGATCTAAAAGGTTGTTTGGCCGAAGTGAAAGTACATATGTAGACAAGGTGTTGAAGCGGTTCAACATGCAAGATTCCAAGAAGGGATTCTTTCCCATGTCACATGGAATCACTCTTTTGAAGAGTGGTTGTCCTTCCAATGAGATTGAGAGGGAACGCATGAGTAGTGTTCCCTATGCCTCGGCCATAGGATCCAGCATGTATGCCATGTTATGTACTAGACCAGATTTGTCATATGAATTGTGTATGACAAGAAGACATCAGTCTAATCCAGGTGAGAGTCACCGGATTGCAGTCAAGAACATCCTGAAGTACTTGAGAATAACTAAAGGATGAGTTCTTGATATTTGGAGGTGAAGAGGAGTTGCGTGTAAGGGGTTACACGGATGCAAGCTTCCAAACCAACAGAGATGATTTCATATCACAGTTGGGGTTTGTTTTTTGCCAGAATAGAGCAGCGGTGAGCTGGAAGAGTTCCAAACAAGAGACGGTGGCTGATTCTACAACAGAGGCTGAGTACATTGCTGCGAATGGCGCAACAAAGGAGGTTGTTTGGATTAGGAAGTTCATCACTGATCTTGGTGTGGTTCCTAGCATTGCGGATCCAGTTGAGTTGTATTGTGACAACACTGGGGCGATCGCACAATCAAAGGAACCCAGGTCGCACCAGAAATCCAAGAACGTACTCAGGAAGTTCCATCTTATTCGAGACATTATCGAAATGGGAGACGTTCAGATATGCAAGATTCCTACAGATGAGAATATATCAGATCCACTTACAAAGCCGCTTGTTCAGCGCAAGCATGAAGGGCACACTAGGAGCATTGGCATACAAGATGCACCAGATTGGCTCCAGTGCAAGTGGGAGACTATTGGAATAGGTTACCTAGAGGCAATCTAGTTTAGTATGAACAATAAATTGGCTAGAACATTCATTGTATTATTTATTGGATATTTAATATAATGAAGTCCTTAGATTGACAATTATGTTATTTATCTTAAATATCCATAGTCCATTATAATGATTAAATGGGACAATCATCTATAGACTAGTATGAGGTTGGATTCATGATCCAACACATGGGTATGCATTGGG
Source organism: Linanthus parryae (assembly GCA_023055425.1). Taxonomy (NCBI): domain Eukaryota; kingdom Viridiplantae; phylum Streptophyta; class Magnoliopsida; order Ericales; family Polemoniaceae; genus Linanthus; species Linanthus parryae. The sequence continues at coordinate 91,897,555 of JALGPY010000005.1, read as the reverse complement.
AGTAATGACATACTGGATTGAACCATCTCCGAGAAGGCTACATACAGGTTATGTAAAGTCACAAGTGCTTCTCGCGGTGACAACGGTATCGTCATTCTTAGACTTGAAGTCACTAGTCCAGCTAGTTGTGGAGTAATGTGTTTTGGTAGCGTCAAACGCTACACCGTGATTGGGTAGTCATAAAGGCGCATATCAGACACAATAGGAAGAAAGCTTAGATATTGTAATAATGTAGATAGAATTTGTCCCTCCCACATAACGGGAGAAAATATCCTAGGTCACTCGAGGTATAGTGCTTATAGAATGTCTGGCGTGACTGAAATAAACCAATATAGGATATTGATGTTATTTGCACGAATAAGGCTATTCCCAGGATCGAGGAACTATGGATTGGATATACGAGTGTGACTTGTATGTCTCGTGTCCAATCCGGATATTGAGAAAAAGAGATGAGACAATACTTGCACAAGGTTTGTCAAAGATGACTATTTCTATTATTTGGGTAGTATGGATGCCTTGCTAGAGACCGCTCCATATTAGTAAATAGTTACTACCAACTAAGTAGAAACCTATGGGGTCACACGCCATATAGATTGAACTAGACTTGGGAATTAATTAATATGATTAATTAATTAATTAGAAGGATCAAATCGCAATAACTTGCTAACTTAGTAGGACTAATATGCAAGTCGGACTAATCCGAACGTGAGTAGGATTAGTAGAGGGCCTTTATTAAGTAACAAGGAGTTTTTGGACTATATAAAAGGATGCTCCTAGCTTCCTTCCCTATAGACTAATGCTCATAACATAAGTTGAGTAGGAGAGAAGGAAGGAGAAATCAAGATAACAAGAGGGCCGAAGCCCCCTTGCCGTCCGCCCCTACCCATCGGCCAAGAGAGAGGAGGCCGAACCATCCTCTTGTATCCGTTGCATGATTTCTTCTTCCTATTCCATTCATCCTAGCTTGCACTAGGTGTTTGGAGGATTTAAATCTCAATCCTAGACGTGGGTCAACCGTAGAGACGTGACATTAATCGCGTTTGAAGTCATCAAAGGAGACCTACAAGGTACATAACACGATTCATTTACCATCGTCATGAATTCTCTTCCTGTGATCCTTGGAGGGTCTTGATCGGATAAATTATTGTTTTTCCGCAGCGTATCCATGATCAAAACCCTATAGTCCCCAAAACCTTTCTCATCCCCACTGCCACCATCGTTGCTCTGTCAGTACCGCCGGCACCGGCCTCCATGCCTGCGAGTCCCCTCGTTGTTCAAGCAGTTTTTTTTAATGCGAACATCAAGTATTAAGAACTATTCAAAGTGTACTTATAGACTACGAGTCTCTTTATATTGTGAGATGAAATAGTAGAAGATCCGAACACATGCATAATTTCTTTGATATCCTTCAATATTATTTGGACCTCCATTAGATGTAACTTGTTCTGGAGATTGGTTAAAATCATTTGGCAATTCGTCTATAGATGAATATCTTTATATCCATAAGAAATAATCCATTTATGTTATTCTAAAATTTCTCTAATCTCTGCTTGGAAATTGTGAAATTGCTTGAAATAGAGATTATTTCTGTAGTTGAGGGGTTGTCGATTTTTTATCCAAGCTTACGTATTACCCTATTTCCGAGTATTGTTCACAATAAAAATATGTTCACTAATTGGGTGTTCATTTTGATGAGGCGTGGAAGTGTAGACAAAGGATTTTCTTGAGTCAATTGAGTCCATGTTGAGGAGTTTTATATAATTGCGGAGTAAAGTGATTAGGTATGGGTGTTGGGCCACTACAAATTTATGATTGCGAAGTAGATCGTAGAGGAATGAAAGGTATTGCATTGTTACAAAGTTTCTGGGGAGCCAAATTTCTCGAAGATAAGAATTATCAAAATTACAATAGTATTATCGGTTATGTACTTAGCAAATTTCAACAGAAGGTGATACGGGCGCGTATCTACCGGAGGACAGGAATACCGAGACGGCCATGCGTCGTGAGGAACGGAACCGTGCTCCGCCAAAGTATCTCAACGACTACGTGCCTAAGTAGTTACTAGTAGGAAGTTATTTATATTATTTTATTAGTAGGGGTGAGTTATTCCATTTTTCTCATTGTTTCGGGGTCTTGAGAGTATAAAGCTAAAAAATTTTTAGTATTTAAATGTGTTAGGGTTCAGTTTATTTTTCAGAAGATGAATGAATTGTTTTAATTTCTTTTTATTCCGTAGTATTTCATAGTTTAGTTGAAGATTCGTAGACTCAAGCTACTGGTACACGATACTGGTTGTATCAATTTGGTGCTTTCATCATGACGAACCCACCCACAATTACAGAGGATCAATTCAGTACTCTAATGGCAGCAATCAAGGATTTTCATACACAGGTCACCACGATCACAACCTTGGACGCAGCCATTAAGGACTTGCAGACCCACGTCGTGCCGCTCACAAACTTGGACGCACGATTCGCTGATTTGGAAGCTCGATTTGGGTAACCAGGTAGCGATGTTAGAGACAACTATGGGTCAACGCATCTCGCGTTTGAAGAACCGACCCACGATGCCGCCTTCTTCCCAAGCTCCGGCGACCACAGCTGGGTCCTCGCTGCAAAAGCAGCTTCTTCCATCGCAACAAACTCCACCTGACCTTTTAGGCTTGGCGCCGCCTAGCCTCCCGCAACTTACAACGAGGCCTCGGAACCTCTCTGAACCACATGCCACGCAAATCCAGAACATCGATTACGCGACCCAGAGGATAGAGCTGCGTGCGTCGCCGATGTTACCGCTGACTCAGACAACGGCGACCGCCCAGGCCACACCGCATCTCTCGCTGCCTCACCCAACACCAGATCCAAGATCTGCAGCCTTCGTGGACGCCTGCATCGCCGCCCTCCAAGGGTTGCTCCAGCAAAACCCGACGATCCACTCCACACCTACCTCGCTGCCATTACAACCCTTCTCGTCGGCGACCACAATCCTCCAGCCAATACAACCCTACTCCTACCCGTATCAAACAGGTGCCCAACAACCCAGTGGGCCTCCACATCAGCCCGATTCTGGTTTTGACCCAACATGAGTCCAGCCCATTACTTTAACCAACCCCAATACAGGTCAACAAGCATATATGGGTTCAACCAATATTCCGGGTAATACCCACTATATGGGTCAGGGGAATTTTTTGGGTCAACCTCCTCTTTGGGGTCAGACTGCTGCTCTGGGTCACCCAATTGTATATCCAGCAGAGAGCAATCCGGTGGGTACGGACGCACGAAATCACAAGCTTCGCGTCGACGCGCCGAAGTTTTCAGGTATTGACCCGCACACTTGGATTTTTAAAGTTGAGAAATATTTTCAATATTATCGCGTCGGCGGATGATCGACTACAGTTAGTGAGGGTACTGTTAGATGGTGATGTCGCCGATTGGTTTCGGTATCGCCAAAATAATTTTTCTTTTGCTAGCTGGCAACCTTTTCTAGACGAAGTGAAACTTCTCTTTGATAATCATCTCAATCACGACTACTTCGGTGAGTTGGCTAAGTTGCGCCAGGAGACTTCAGTTCTAGCGTATCAGACTGATTTTGAGAATTTGCTGAACAGAATTGTAGCGATACCAGATCCGCAATTGATATCAATTTTTGCGTCTGGTCTCACGCCACCATGAGGACGCGAGTTGGGGTTGCGCAAGCCTCAATCCTAAGCTGAAGCTTTCTCGCCCGCCCGTGAGTTAGAGGCGATCCGAATGTCGTCCGAAGCACTTAGCCTTCTTCCACCGGCGTCGTCACAGGATCCCGCATCAGCGTCGACACCACCACGCCGCCAGCTGACTCCTGCTGAGCGCCAAGAAAGGTACGCGAATGGGTTGTGCTTCCGTTGTGGTCAGATTTTCTTCAAGGGGCACACATGGGATGGCAAGTACTTATATATGGGCTCTGACGAAAACAATCACTATGACGGACTTCGCATTGAGGACAATGCGATTGTCGACAGGGGGGAGTTGATACGGGCACGTATCTACCGGAGGACAGGAATACCGAGGCGGCCATGCGTCGTGAGGAACGGAATCGTGTTCCGCCAAAGTATCTGAACGACTACGTGCCTAAGTAGTTACTAGTAGGACGTTATTTATATTATTTTATTAGTAGGGGTGAGTTATTGAACTTTTCTCATTGTTTAGGGGTCTTGAGAGTATTAAGCTAAAACTTTTTTAATATTTATATGTGTTAAGGTTCAGTTTACTTTTCAGAAGATGAATGAATTGTTTTAATTTCGTTTTATTCCGTAGTATTTCATAGTTTAGTTGAAGATTCGTAGCATCAAGCTATTGGTACACGATACTGGTTGTATCAGAAGCACTTCGAGTTTCGTATGCGTATCAAGAAAGAAAGAAAGAAAGAAAGAAAGAAAGAAAGAAAGAAAGAAAGAAAGAACGAACCTAGGCATTTGGTTGATTTGGATTACAGTATTCTGTTACCTGTTTTCACCAACGTATATACACCAAAGCTTAGGAGATAGTCCGAAAATTCGCCAAAATACAATGAGGATACATCTTTCGCTGCGAAGTCTACATGCAACTATCATAAGCTTCGTTGAGGTCCCAAGTAGTAGTTTTTGTTGTTGTTGTTTGTACCAGTGGTCCTTCTTTTCTTCCCCAAAGTTGCTTGCTTTAGCACCATTTTCCCGACCTTTTCTTGTGAATCTTCTTCTCTTGGTCTGCTGGAAAATTCACATAAGATCCTCCTCTTCA